>FXXK01000462.1:31765-109294 GCA_900184695.1 Betula pendula
GGCAAGATTTCTTTTTAATTTAACGATAATATAGTAATTATTATTAAAGATCTAATTAAGTCAACATTTACTATGTCCATTAAATTTATAAAATTTGGTTTCATAAAGAGAATTTTATTATAGTCACGGGTACACTTAACCATTAAACAATAGTCTCAGCAAATTATTAAAAAAAATTAAATTTTTTTTTATTTTAACATTCACTTTTTATTATTGCGTATTAAATAATTATTCTTCAATCAAATGAATAGAACTGATAGACGATATTATTTTTCACTACCCACCCACTTTCTTTTCCAATAAACCTCAAACAATATTGAAAATAATCAGAGGGAAAACAAAGCAACCCTTTTTCATCAACATCGTATGATGCAAAGAGCATATTACCAGGTGAAAGCCCTCCCGAAGGCAAAAAAAAAAAAAAAATTAGGGAATTGGATGCGCAATTACATACACTCAGACCATGAGCTCATGGGAATTGGGCTCATTGTGAGGAATCGTAAGGGGTTCATGATTACTGTTAGAAGTTTGACTAAACTTAGAAACTTAGAACCAGTTGCAGCGGAGGCATTGGCCGCCTTCGAGGCGGTAGTTTTTAGTAAAGATATGGCTTGCAAAATATCATTTTGGACAAAGATGCACTCCAAGTGGTAAATTATTTAAATTATAAAGGCCGAAGTCTGAATAGATTCAGTCAATTAGTGAAAGATGTACATGTGATAATTGCTTCTTTGCATTGGCAAATTGTACACTCTCTAGGAGAGGCTAATTCTGCAGCTCATAGTTTAGTCAGAGCTGCAGTTATACAAGTCATTGACGATATTTAGTTAGTAGAAATTTCAAGTTGCACTTATGATATTGTTTTGTTAGAGCAATTAGCTCTATTCTTGATCAAGGAATGAAATATGAATTTTTCAAAAAAAAAAAAAGAAAAAGACATAAGCCATTAATTGAATGAGAGATTATCTTATTGTATTTTATTATCCTTATCATTATAGTTATTAGTAGTTATTAAGTGTTAGTGCTAGGATATACTTATATGAGAATAGTTTATTTTTATCATACTTCTTTGTAATCTTATATAAATCTATTGGGTTGATGAATAAAGTAATCAAGAATTAATTAGAAAAATGTTACATTTCATTCTTTTGTCCTTTTTTCATCATTCTATTTTTCAAAATCACTATTAAATTTGTAGACACACATGAGGACTACAAATTCAATGGTGATTTTGTAAAATAAAAAGATGAGAAAATGATATCGGTATAAATTCTATAGCATTTTCCAATTAATTATATCAACTCTAATAGTTGTTTAAAAGATTTACGATTTTCGAATCACCTTAAAATTATTCATTTCGAGCTTGAGAAATTAGACATGTAACATACTAACGCTCAGCTCTCTATTAATTCACGAAACACCAATTCTCAGCAAATCTCTCTATTAAACAGCACATGAACAAATTAAGCGAGGAAAAGATTTTTTTTTTTTTTCGTGGTTACAAAGGAAAAGAAATTGATATATCGGAGAAAGAAATAGAGGAGAGGAGACAAACAAAATAGGCAAAAAAAAAAAAAGGTAGTGAGAGGCGAGAGAGAATCTTCCTATATTTTAGTACTTTTTTGTTATTTTGGTGAGAATCAACTAAGCATTATTCACACTCATCAAAAGTTTCAGCTAATTATTCCAAAATTGGATGACTCAGCAAACTTATTGCCTCGTTTAGATATGACAAGTAATTTGTACCAGCAAATTTATAGCGCTTATAAATATGACTTGCAAAAAGTAATTTTTAACAGCAAATTTATAGTGTACGAAAAAATATAAAATTGATCTTTTTAATTGATCTAAATTATAGATTATTTTTTACTGTATAAAAAAAATTTAGAGGTTTTTGTGGTTGACCAAAATAACAAATCACTTCTTAAAATAAATTTTCGTCAATCATTTTGACAAAAATAATTAGTCTGTCACGTTAGTCATTTTAATAATAGTGCGTCATCTTATTGATCTAACGTAATAGACTTAGAATTTCTGTTAAAATTACTGACAAAATTTACTTTAGAAAGTGATTTATTATTTTGACCAACTACATAAACCTTTGAATTTTTTCTTATACCACAAAAAATAATCTGTAATTTAAGTTAACCACAAAAATCAACTTTGCATTTTCCCCTTTAAAATATGACCGTTTCAACAAGAAATTTGTACCAGCAAATTTTAGCCCATTCAATGAGTGTTAAAATAAAATAAAAAAATCTTGTAATAATATCACATCTATTTGTTATATTTGTTAACTTTTATCGCAATATATAAATTAATAAAAGTTTTGCAAAAAAAATATACACGGAAGGTGTACAAACAACATTACTCATAGTTTAAATTAAAGATTAATTATCTCTAGTAGGAGAAAAATCTAGCAATATTATATAGCAAAGTTAATTGATGTGCCCTTAATTAAAATGTTTTCATTTCCTATTATTGTGGTGTCATTTTGTTTTCATCTAAGTAATATACAATTAACTAATACTGTTAGCGAATAGAGAAAATAAAATAATAATAATAATTAATATAATAATAATAATAAATAATAAAATAATAATAATATATAATACTGTTAGCAAAACTAATGATGTATGTTACGCGGTCATGAGTCAGGACTTGATGAAAAAGTCTCTCCCAATAATGGCAAAGCCCAAAAGTCTAAGGGTGTGTTTTGGGAAAGGTTATGGGTTATGGGTGTGGGTTGTTGACTTTTGATGTGATATAAAGTAGGGGAATGTTGTAAATTTTTGTATGAAAAGTGAAATTTTTGTTTTTAGTGAATTTTTATTTAATAAATAAAAAAATAAAAAAAGGTTGTTAAAAAGTTGTTGATGTGATATAAAAAGTGAGAATGTTTTTTTTGAGTTTTAGGAAAAGTGATGAATAGTAAAAACCAGTGAATAGTAAAAACCATTGCAATACAGATCCTAAAATTTCTTATTGGAAAGCTGCGTAAACTTGCAAAGTTGTTGGAATTTCCTTTAATATGCTAGACTTGAAAGAGTATCGTACCCTTTTTTTTTTTTAAAAAAAAAAAAAAGGAGAAGAATATACCGGTTTGTTTTATTATATTTTAAGTGGAAGAGAACGTGCAAAGCTAGAAAATTTTCTTTATCTTAGTTTAGTTCTTTTTTCCTCCCCTGGTGGTGCTGTTTTGCTTCACTATAGTTAACAACCACTGTGTTGGCAATTTTTTTTTTTGTTTTAATAATATTGTCACTATAATTCTGGACGGTTTTGTTGAAACCGTCCAAAAATAATTTCAAATGGTTTCAAAAATCATCTAAAATTCATTTTAAACGTTTTCACTCTGGACGGTTTTAGCGAAACTGTCCAGAATTAATTTTAAACTGTTTAGGTCAAATCGTCCAGAATTCTATTCTTCGACTCTATATTCTGTATGGTTTGGGACCGTCTAGGAAAAAACTGTCTAAAACACGTTTGGGACGGTTTTGAACCGTTTATAAAACCCCCTTTTTTTTTTTTTTTTTGTGTAGTGTCTTCTATTTCTTTTTTTTTTAAAAAAAAAATCAACTTTACTTTTATATTCCATCAATTACTAAAAAATATAACTTTTTCGCTTTTCCTTACAAAAAAATCACAACAGTCTTTTTACTTTACCTCACATTAATCACTTCTTATTATTATTAAAAAAAAAAAAAGTTACCAAACCCACCCATTAACTTGAACATTTTGAGAATGTTTTTATCTCAATAAAAAAGAAAAATAAAACTTGGAACTTTGTTTTTGTTGAAGTAATCAACATAAACCACATTTATTCCTTCAAATGTTCTCTCAATCTTTTAATTCAATTAATCCATTCTATTGATCTATTATAAGAGTTGTAATGTATCACTTTTGTCCTATAAGGTCAAAAAAACCCATAAAATTTTGAGGAAAAAAAAAAAAAGCAAAACAGTTAAAATTCAAATCTATAACAGATCTGTTCTAAATTTTTTTTGTCTCTTTTCTTTTAAATTTATTTTATCCATGATATTTTTGTTATTTTGAAAGTAATAGAGAGAAATTACAACTTCAATAATATATTAGTAGTATAAATTAACCGAATTAATTGAACAAAAAAAATTAAAAATTTTGCAGTAGATTAAGGTTCTGACTTCTGCGTAAATCTGCGGAGGGCACTTCAATTATTTGTGACAGGAATAAGAACCTTTACATCCTGTCACAATGTGATGAAAGTAATGACGTCATTTCTAGTAAAAGCTGTATTTTTTTTTTTTTTTTTTTGGAAATGGGGACAAGCGGTAGTTATTAAAGAAAAAAAAATCATTTTTCTTCCTATTTTCTCGACATACTTAACTAGTGTGACATGCATGCTTATTTTATTTTGAAATCAACCTTAAAAAAAAAAAAATCAAAAGTAAATCGAGTATATTATGTTAACTAAATATAATGAAGAATATTGAAAAAAAATATAAAATAGCATTTCTCCTTGACATTTCTTCCTTTTTTCTGTATGGCTTTGAAAAAAAAAAAAAAATTGGTTGATTGAGGGTTCTTGGTAGGTGGTTGATGGCAACAACCATGAATGTGATTCTCAATGCATTCCCATGACATAATTTGTAGCAATTAATGTTTGGTGAAAGTAAATGGTGTTGGACCACATCATGTGATTTCAGAAAGAGCCGGCCCATTGATGAGTACTGCAATGGCTCATTCTCACCCGTGAACCATGTCTATAAATTTCTGAGACATTTTGGTCAAATTCTCTAGATTTTCACATTTCACATCTAAAATCGACTTCTACCTCTTTAGTTTTTTTTTTTTTTTTTTTTTTTTTTTTTTTTAAGGTTTTCAATTCCCTTATTTTTCATATAAAAATTACTTGCATGGCATTATAGTCATAGGTTAGTTTGCTACGCTATATGTTGCTACGTGTTAAAAAATGTAATTTATAGTTATGAGAAAAATTGTACATTACCTTTTAATATTTAAGACGTTTTTTAATTTAACTTTTAATATTTAAAAATTTGTAATGTACCTTCTTAATATAGTAAAAATTTACAATTCAAGCACTCTGTTAACAATTTTTTTTTTAACTGACGAAAATTCATTTTTTTTACTGTTGAGATGGAAATTGCTAATAGAGTGCCTAAATTGTAAATTTTTGCTATATTGAGAAAGTACATTGTAAATTTTTAAACATTTAAGACTAAATTGAAACATTTCTTAAACATTGAGGTGTAAACTGTAATTTTTTCTATAATTATATATTTAAAAAATATAAGAAATTACCAAAAAAAAAAAAAGAAGGGTTGCTCGAAATTCTTTGCCTGGACTACTCTAAATAAGAAGATGGTCAAACCATCCCCAAAATCTCCTATTACTCTTTAGAAGGTGATCTGACCACTTTGTGATTTTAAACTACTTTTTTTATTAATTTCTTATATTTTTTTAATATTAATTTTCACACATTACACACCTGGACCAAGTGACGTGGCCAACTATACAAACATACACAGGCATTAACCTCATTCACACCACTTAATTAATGTGAGATGTTTATTTTATCCTTATAAATCAATTTTAGTTAAAAAAATTAAAAATAATAATAATAAAGAATAGAATACATTAATCGAATATAACAAAAAAAATACTTAAGGACATGTTTGGTACGCGGAATGACTATTCCAAGGAATAGTCTTTATTAAGAATAGAATGAGTATAGTACATGAGCCTTGAAATAGCTATTCCGATGAATATGAAGGAATAGTTATTCATTTAATTGAATGAATAGTCATTTCTCTTAAATTTAAGAGGAATGACTATTCCTTCAATTTTTTCAATTTTTTTAATTGAAGGAATAGTCATTCCATCATAACTATAATAATAACTATTACAATACTAATTCACTACACTCAATTTTTTTTTTAATAAATACTATTTTAAAAAATAATCATTCCACGTACCAAACATAACCTTAAAAAATATAAAACAGCTACCATTTCTCCGTAATACATGCTATTTTTGGTTCTTCCTTTTTCCTGTATGGCTTTAAAAAAAAAAAAAATACTATTTTTGTTGATTGATGGGTTCTTCCTGCATTATTGGGGGTGGCTGATGGCAACATGCAGTTTTTTGTTTTTTTTATAAATGATGGCAACATGCAGTTGATCATGCATGAATCTGACTCTCAATGTATTGCCATTACATAATTTGTACGAATTGATGTCTTATCAACGGTGTCGCAAAGTGCCAGCCCATTTACTGCTCATTCTCACTCGTGAACCATGTCCCTAATTTATAAAACATTTTGGTCAAATTCTCTAGATTTTCACAAGGTTCTAATTATTCATTTCATATCTAAAATCAATTTTGTATCTTTTATTTTATTTTTTATTTTTTTTTCAATTCACTTATTTCGGTAAAAATTACTTAGATGGCATTATCGCATAAGTAGTGTGCTATTCTATATGTGCCACGTTTTGAAAAAAGTAATTTATAATTATATATAAAAAAATACAAAATATTACAAAAAGATATATATTTGTAAGGGTAGTCCGTAATTTCTTATTCAAACTATTCTTAGATAAAAGAATANGAAGTCAAAGATTGAAGAGGGTTCTTCAAATCGCGTGGAAGTATAAGGGATTTCTGTGAAGTTTCCCAAAAAAAAAACAATTTTTTGTTGATTGATGGGTTCTTCCTGCATTATTGGGGGTGGTTGATGGCAACATACAGTCGATCATGCATAAATCTAATTCTTAATGTATTGTCAATAAAATACAATTTAGGTGCTGTACATCATTTATGCCGTTAAAAAATTAAAAATTAAAGGCCCATTACATAATTTGTACGAATTGATGTCTTATCAATGGTGTCGGAAAGTGCCAGCCCATTTACTGCTCATTCTCACCAGTGAAACCACGTCCCTAATTTATGAAACATTTGGTCAAATTCTATAGATTTTCACGAGGTTTCTAATTAGAAAAAAAAAAATTATTCATTTCATATCTAAAATCAATTTTTGTCTCTTTAGGTTTTTTTTTTTTTTTTTTTCAATTCACTTATTTCGGTAAAAATTACTTAGATGGCATTATCGCATAGGTAGTGTGCTATGCTATATGTGCCACGCTTTAAAAAAGTAATTTATAATTATATATAAAAAAATAAAAAATATCACAAAAAAATATATATTTGTAAGGGTCATTCGAAATCCATTGCTCGGACTATTCTTAGATAAGACGATAATCAAACCATTCCCAAAATTTCTTACCACTCTTAAAGAGGAGTTGTGCTACACATCAGTCTGCATATTCAAACAGACGTGCAGACGGACGTGTAGCACATCTACATACCCTCACTTTTGTGAGGTTATGTAATTTTTTCTTTTAATACGGACACTAAACGTCCGGTAAATCGGATGTCTAGTTCTACCCTTTAAAGAGGCGCACAACCCCTTTTCCCAAGATTTCAAACCATTTTTTTATTAATTTCTTTTCCATTTTTTTAATATTAATTTTAAAAAAATGTTTGGTTTCCTACTCCAAGCATCTAACTCCATCTAACTTCTGAGTAAATTTTTATTTTTATTTTTATAAGAACAAGGCAAGTTGAACGGAATTAAATGCTTGGATAGGAAACTAAACATCTTCCTTAATTTTAACATATCACACACAAGGAGCAAGTGACGTGGCAAACTACATACATACATGGTATTAACCTCGATTACACCATCTTAAAAAAACAAAAACGAAAAAAAAAGCCTCATTTACACCACGTAATTAGTTTTTGATTGAAGCAATGAATAAAAAAACACAAAAAAATCTTAAGAGTTTAAAATTGAGTAACACATAAATTCAAATCCCATGAAAACATTATATATATATATATATATATATAAATTTCTCAAAGAAAAATATCCTCTCACACACTCTCAACAACAATTCTCTTCTCTCTCTCAAACGCAGACACAAATACATAAAAACCTGATCTTCCTAAATTTTCCATCCTTGTCTCAAGACCTCCTTTTGTCAATAACAGCAGGATTAAGGATCTTGACGATCAAACCACTTTTGACGTAATCCTGTTGTCTCGCCATGCGAGCTAATACTCTCCAAAAAAGCAGGGAGAATTAAGCAAGTGGGATCAGGCTAGGATCTCCTTTACTTTTAAACAAATTGTAAATTTTTAAATTATATGAATTTAAATTTTTATTTGCATCGAATGACTTGAAAAATATTATTTATTAAAAAGGTGGCACGTTGTTGAGACAGCAAAATAAAAAAATATATTCCCTCATAAAAGGCTTCTATTTTACTTTTGAAAAGACGTTTTGTCTTCATAAAATTAAAATACAACTTTTAACTCAAAGCTTTTATAACATAAAGTGTAAGAACCTGATAAAAGTATTAGGGCTGATAATTTTTTACACAAACCACAAACCCATCACGAAATTAAAGGGTTAGAATTGAGTAATCTGACCTGTTTAATTAATTAGGTATGGTTAGGGTTAACCTATATACTTTTATATACATGTTTCAACACGATTCGAACTCGACATGTGATATAGTGGCATGCAATTTTTAATATGACCCGCAAATTCGACATGAACCTAATTCAAAATTAGAGGGTTATGGTTAAGGGTTTGATCTGTTTAATTAAATGGGTCGGGTTAGAATTGACCTATATAGTTTTACATTCATGTTTCGATACGCGAACATGAATTGCCACTCCTAAAAAATATACTCAATTCTCATTAGTAACATGCCACATTTTTAATAAATATAATTTTTCAAGCCGATCAATGCATGGCTTCTCTAATAACTTCCTACAATTTTTTTAGCTAGCCCTATTCTTTTTAGACCAAAAAACAAAAAACAAAAAATTATATGGGATTCAAAGATTAAGATTCATGTGAATCCCAATGTCGTCTCACATAAAAGTGCAAAATTGTTCATCCATAAGACTTGTGTTGGGCCTCACTAATTAAAATGGAGTTTGAACTTACACATGAGGTGGTGTGGTAAAATATAAATTAAATGATTAAATTCATCTCGTCTAATTAACTTAAACTTTTGAGATAAGTGGGTGCTCGCTAAAGTCACAAGAGTATTTGACGAACACAGTTGTTAGTTCAGGTCACAAGCCTTGCAGTCTTGCAGAAGCATTGGCACACTAACACAATTTTGCAACTCACAAGCCTGCAACGCAACGCAATTCGCAATACAAGCGCTAAGTAGTGTAGTACTCAACCTATTTTTTTCCTAGAACACATACATCACTATTATTTATTTGTTTTCATTTCCCCGACACAAAACAACAATTCGCAGACGCCAGAACCACTCATATTACCTATCGTTGTAACAAAATTCACAAAACAAAAGTGGTGCAAAATCACTCAACGTAGATTGCAATTTTTTAGGTTACTTTTCTAAGCTCAATTTCTAATCTAAGCAGTCTTGTAATTCAAGATTATGCTTATTGAATACTGATAATATAATGATGATATTACTTAGTGTTGTATTATTTGATTTAGTTCATGTGTTGACCCCCTATCTTAATATATTTTGGCTCTTTCTATAACGTTCCTAGAAATTAGTTAACTGGTAATTAGCTCTCAAGTGCTTCTCAGACCTATTTACCAAGTAAATAAGTCCCAAAAATATTTCGACTCTTCAAAAAAGAATACTAAGTAGCGGAAACATAATATTTCTACCAACATTAATAATTACAATCAGAACATTTACGAAGAATTATTACATTAATTAAAATCCTTACAATATAGACGTCATCACTTATAAATAGTTCTATACTAAAACCTAATATACAAATACATTTTAAATGCTAAGTTTGCAGTGACACCTAATAGCACTATTTATTATTAGCGGCCTCCGAGATTTTGGAATGGGTCTTTAAGCGTTAACCAAATCAATATTATAACTCCAAACGGCCGCATCTGCCTCAAGGTCCTTCTTACGCAACAACCTAATTGGCATCTTTGTAAAATATAGATGTTTTACAACATAGATGTTTTACAACATAGATGTTTTACATGTGGAGAAAGTAAGCGTAAATCCACCACTTAGTAAGCAAGTAAGCTGGTGTTAGTGTGTAACTGTAAACATTTAATTATGTAGATAAAATTATTTTGAAGATAACGTTCTCTTCCAAAGTTAATCTTTTAGAAACATTTCTTTTAAACCTTTTACTGTAAATATCCCATTTGTAAATATCATCCTTTTATACATTCTACTCTAAATAGAATATCATTCAAACATCATTACCTCTGCTTAACCTCCAGAGCAATGTTGTGCTTGTCTTGCATATCACCTTTCGGCAAGGATTGATCTGTTCATCCCTCACCGCGGAACACTATTGTCCTAACCCCCTTAACTTAGGACTCGTTTTGTACACAGAATAGACAATTAGAATGAAATGACTATTCTTATAAAATTATTATTATTTGTTTGGTTGCACACTATTCATATGAATAGTTATTCCTATGGAAATAATTATTCTTCTTACAAAGAGGCATATAGGTTGGCCTTATGATCAAAGAGATTTATTTTATTACTTCACCATGGATGCAATGGTTTTACAAATGACCGACGCACCATGTACAGATAGGTTCATAACTACGGCTTTGTTAGTGGTGTGGATCACCCGGGGCAACCCTACAAGTCGGGCCACTAATGATGATTGTACGTAGCAATATCTAGGGTGTTGATATTGCACTACAGGTTCCCCGAGACAGGGACAACCCTACCAAAAATGGGCTAAGGTCCTGGATAGACTATATGAAGTTAAACTAGCATATGTTTGCTTTAATTATTATGTATTATATCTATATTGCATTGTCATGCCATCTTATTGCTAAAATGAGAATCTTACTTTATTATTGCTTGTGATTTGTAAACCTTTTACCAAACAACTAAGTTCATTGCATGATAACCTGTACACTATGTGTATTGTTCTCACTAAGTCGTGAACTTACGCTTATATCTTTCCACATGTAAAACATATGTTGTTTTATAGTTGGTTTGTTTGGAGATGATGGATACTAAGGAGACAGAATCCTTTTTCTCGAAATTATTGGAGGACTTCGTCAGACTTATTTTTGAGGGTTGGACCTTGGATTTTGGATCTTTTGATGACAGAGCGAGTGCGGTAAATTGATATTTTCTTAGATTACCTACATGTTGTTTATTTAATTCAGTGCATTTGGATTAAGGGCCCTCAGATTAACTATAACCTGTTCTTGAAGTTGTTCAAGACTGTGATCTGACTTACGAAGACCTTGATGAGCTTAAATTTTGTTCTAGTTGAACCTGTTTAATGTTTTAATACCTCTGATTTGGTTTGTAAGATTTTCCTTTTGACTTAATGATCAGTCTTAGACCGCAATACTGAATGAGTATCTATGTTATGGCTTGATGTCTTTAGTTTAACTATAGTGATTATCTATTGAGATATGGTTAGTGGCTATCTTGTTCGCTTTTATAAGTGAAGTCTTTTGTTGTATACTCTTTGTTAAAAATTTAATGTTCCTTTGTGTGGGAATGAGGTGATGCGTTATGAAATCAATTACTAGTTCATTTTTTCTGAGGCATTACACTTACAAATTTGTTTCCACATCCGGCTTCGAGACGAAACAAGCTAAGAAATTTGGCCACCATCGTCAATACACTTCCTAGCTTGCACTATTGAAAGCAGGGCGGAATAGCTCGAACTTGTGCTTTGCTGAATTTGAACTCCGAACGATTAGGTGATCTGAATATCACTTCCTTTTGTCGGAAATCAAAACTTGCGTTGTGTTTTAATAGCCAATTCATCCCAAGGATGACATCAAAATTGAGTATCTTAAACAATACCACATGCACTGGAAGCATTCTTCCCTTAATGACTACGATACAACACTTGACCACTTGCCTACATAGTACCCTGTTCCATATGGGTGTTGCTATCGAGAGGTTCTGCCCTAGGGGCTCTATACTAAAACTACACAATCTTGCATATGCATTTGACATGAAGTGGGTAGTACCCGAATCAAATAATGTGGGAGCACAATTCTTTAGAAGAAGAATGGTACTTGTTACCACTTCAGCCTCCTTTGTCTTAGTATCTGCCTACCTGAGATAAGCCAATAAACCTATGCTTGAGCGGGTGGCCTTTGGCCCTGTTGGTAGTCGCCCTTCTACAGGGCTTTCATATGGTAGTCCTTGAAAAAGTGACGAGCTCGGCCACATCTAAAGCACGCTTCAATAGTGGCTCTGCATTCTCCAAATATGTGGCCTACTGCACTTAGCACATAGGAGTTTTGGACTTGTAGCAAATTCATGTAAATTCTTGCCCAGCTTCTGCCTTGAATTGCTGTCGTAAGTAGCTCTCTTAGGAGGCTCTCAGCTTTGGGGCATCTGGCCTTCCTCTACCCTACCACGACAATGGTGCACCAGAGCTCCCCCTAACCTATGGTGGCCACATCCACCAGTTCAGTAAATTCCTTGATCCATAGACAAGCTACCGACTCCTTGACCCTTGGGTATATCCTAGATAAAGTCTAATTTATGATATATTTTCTTCTTTATGGAGGGACTATATCCTAGAGAAATAGTAAGTAAATTATAGTTGTTACGTCTACCATGAAAGCAAAATTTATTGCATGCTATGAAGCCATTACACATGCATTATAATTGAGAAATTTTGCTAAAGATTTCAAAATTGTCGATTCTATAGTAAGGTCTATCAAGATCTTATGTGATAACTTTGCTGCAATTTTCTTCTATAAGAATAATAAGAGTGAAAACATAAGTAAGCATATTGACATATATCATGTATCTTAGTGCAAAAGTGAATATTAAGAGATATGAAGTGTCAATTGAGCATATAAGTATTGAATTAATGATTACGGATCCCATAACTAAAGATATACCGGTAAAGCAGTATAAAAATCATGTGGAGCATATGAGACTCATTGATTCACTTTGTACTTAGTTACTTTCTAATAGGTTTATAGACATCATGTTGTTGTTATAAAATTTTTGTGTATGTGTATTGTATTTATCTATTGTGATATATAAAATAGGATTTGAACGGCTTATCCATTCATAACTTTAATTGCCCATGAGGTACTTATTTATTTTTGGTGTAGTATAATTGTCATGCTTCATGTGTAATATTCTTTATATGAGTGGGAGCATTGCATGAATACTGCGAATAATAAAGTTTTGGATATATTGAAGTATATACCTAGCTAACACCAAAAATAAATTTATGTGTCTTGTGAGCCAAGTGGAAGAATGCATGAAATTCTCAAATAAATTAAAATCTTACCAAATGTTTAGAAAAGGTATATGATATTTGTTACATGTGATTTTTTATGACCTTTTTAAATATTTTTCCTATATTTAAAAAAAAAGGGAAAAAGCTTTAAAAAATCTGTTAGAGAGTGTTCTAAGCAGTCATCTTCTAACTAATAGATAAGTTCGCTAGATTGGTAGGATATTCCACGTTATTTTCCGGAAAAAGAAGTCTAGCATAGATATTAAAAAGTTCTTATTATTCACAAAAAAAAAAAGAAAAAAAAAGTTCTTATTTTTTGTGGCTCTTATTATACCAAGAGAAAAGCAATATTTGTCCTGCATCACAAACAAGGATTTGTGTCTCCAAGTGGCAGAATTTCATTCAAAACCAAGGACATCAAACATTAAAGTTTGCTGACTTTTCCACGCTATTTTTGACACAGGAATTTAAGGTTAGCATCTTTCGTAGATTTTAGTGTTCCTCGAGAATAACGTTGGTAGTACAACAGAACGAACAAGGATTTGTTTGTCTCCAAGTGTCAGAAATGAATCAAGACCTAACACATCAACTCGCTTGCCGTGTCGAATTTGGATTGTGCAAGACAAGCTCATAAATACTCTTCGAACCATGTTCAGCATGGAACAAGATTCCTCCATTTCGTATTTATTTGATGATTAAGATAGTTAGCGCATCTAACTGTTGTGTATATATAAATTTAATGTTGACATATATTTTAAAAAATTAAAAAATAAATTTACTTATATTATTTGAAGTGTAGACGATTTTGCTATCATAACATTAAAGTTTAAAAATTTATAATGTCAATATTTTATGTTTATAATCCTTTTAATTTTACTCTTTTTTTTTTTTTTAAAAAAAATGTCTAAAATGTTCTCTTTTTTATTTTTTTTTGAAAAAGAAGAGTAAAAATTCAAAAATTAAAATAATGTAAGATTATGTATATTATTAGATGCATTAATTTTAAATTCTGATAATAAAATAATCTTTTTTGTTTTGTTTGTGATGGAGAGGATTCGATTCCTTTTAGCATTGCCTTTTTAAGTAGGGGTCGCAATTCGAGTTTGTATGTCAGGTTTGAGTCATGTCAAAATATAAATATAAGACTATATATGTCAACTTTAACTTAACCTATTTAATTAAAAAGGTCAGACTTCTCAATTCTAATTCTTTAATTTCGTGTTGAATTCATATCAGGTTTACGGGTAGGGACGGAATTAGCATTTGAGAGGAGAGGGGACAAAACTTAAAAAAAAGATTTTTTAGGAAAAAAAAAAGAAATTTTAGGACGATGAACTTATAAAAAAACATAAAATTTAAAAACATTTTTTCAAAATTTTGGGGGATTAATGGCCAGGGACAGTTTAGTCCGTGTTCACACGTTAAAAAGTTGTTGGCCATACTTTTAAGCACCAAGTTCTCTTACTTTGACAATGTACGCCTATAAAAGCCAGAGCTCTTCTTAGCTCTTTACACACATACACATACTTACAAACAACTGGCCATGGCTTCCCTTCTTCAACCAAATAGCAGTCGTTTTGAACAAAACCAGAACCCAAGAACTCCACGTTCAACATCTTTAGAACTTGAAACCATTGATATTGATCATCCGATGGCAGCAGGTAACAGAGGAGTAAGCAGCGCCGTTAGAACTACGTCCGACGAGGATGGTGTTTTCCTGACATGGGAAGATTTGTGGGTGACGGTTTCAAAAGGAAAGAAAGGTAGCAGATCAATACTTGCTGGTGTGACTGGTTATGCACGACCAGGCGAGCTCTTGGCCATAATGGGTCCTTCCGGTTGCGGCAAGTCTACCCTCCTTGATGCTATGGCAGGTAAAGTTATCGTAGTGTACCTTTCTTTAGTTATCGTTTGGTGCATTTGAGATAGCGATATATAGATAATAAATATAATTTTAAATTAAATTATAAAAATTGAATTGTTTGAAAATTGTATTTTTTAAAAATTGCGATGTGAAAACGCAGAAAATTTGCTTTTTGCGTTTTTAAATCATAGGTAAGAATGTACTTTTTTGAAAACGCAGAATTTTAAAGGTTAAACTACGATTTTAAAGGTTGTAATTTTATCAAATGCATAATTAAGTTTTCAAAAATTACGTTTTTAAATCTCTTTTTTTTTTTAAATTATAATTTTTAAAATTACATTTTTTAAAATCGTAATTCCAAACGAGCCAATAGCGAATCTTTCTTTTGTTTTATTTTAAAATGTTAATTGGTCAGAGAAAAAAAGAAAAAGAATTATTCAACAAAAATCTATGGACAAATGTGTGACTTTGTACTTTATGTTGCAGGAAGATTAGGCTCAAACGTAAGGCAGTCAGGGGAAATTCTAATCAATGGCCAAAAACAGGCGCTGGCTTTTGGGACCTCAGTAAGGGAAAAAAAAAAGAAACTTCATTTTTCTGTGTTGTATTACCAATTATTCCATAAAGGTTATAAGAAAAGTAATGGTATTTTTTGTACCCAATTTATCACAACTATTTTGCACCAATTAATCTGACCTATTTTAAATGGCTACATGGGAAAGCCATTAAAAAAATAAAAAATAAAAAATAAAAGTCATTTAAAACATACTATATCACTCTATATAAAATGAGTGTGAAAAATCATTTAATTAATAATAATTTTCATGTGAGGGCTCAAATTTTCTGAGAATAAAATGTGAAGTTAAAGTTAGAACTCAAACCTATATTTCTTCAAGAAATGCAGCAAATATCACTAATTAAGTTTAATTTCACCATGGTGGCCTTAGGCATACGTAACACAAGATGATACTCTGCTGACAACATTAACTGTGAGAGAAGCCGTGCATTACTCAGCTCAGCTGCAATTGCCAGACTCCATGTCAAAGGCAGAGAAAAAGGAGAGAGCTGATACGACAATCATAGAAATGGGTTTACAGGATGCGATGAACACAAGAATTGGTGGGTGGGGAGCCAAAGGCATCAGCGGTGGGCAAAAGAGAAGAGTCAGCATTTGCATAGAGATCCTGACACGCCCAAAGCTTCTTTTCCTTGACGAGCCAACAAGTGGACTCGACAGTGCAGCTTCATATTATGTGATGAGCAGAATTGCAAGCCTGGATCAAATGGACGGAGTTGGAAGGACCGTAATTGCATCCATCCATCAGCCCAGCACTGAAGTTTTCCAACTTTTCCACAATCTTTGCCTTCTGTCGTCGGGAAAAACAGTATATTTTGGTCCTGCTTCTGCAGCCAATGAGGCAAGTATCTCTGCTTTTTTATACAGTTTCTTAGTATCAAATGTCGGACCAATTCACACCTACAAATAAAACAAAAAGAGCCCATGGAGCTGCCGGTGGAGATAGTTATGATGCTTAAAGTATTTGAGAGAGAAATGAATGCACCAAGTATGAATTTTGAGCTTACGGCTAAAACTCCCCTTTGCCTTGATTGAGCTTGTCTTTTATACTGTTCTTGCTGTAACTGCCTTCATGTCGTGTTTCGGCCTAATCGTGGAGTTATTTTTCATGATGACGTTAGTTTAAGCATCCTACATCTCCTGAAGTAGGAGTGTATATGGACGGACTTAGCAAGGACCAGCATAAGTCATGGCCTTCCTCCAAGTTTTTAATAATTTTATATAATTATATTTTAGTATGAAATTGGGCCAAAAAAAGTTAGTTTGGTCCCCTGACCCCTTAAAAAGTAGTCCAAAAAATTAAGTACACAAACAAACGTGGTCTTATATGGCTTAGAAAAAAAAATGGCACCAAATGAATTTGATTTAAATGGGTACTCATATACAAATAAACGTGGTCTCATATATAATTATTTTGTATATTTCCTAAATACTAAATGGGTACTCATTTTATTTTTTTATAAGTTATTTTAATCTTTAATCTTAATATATTTTACATCTATCCTTTGCTCTTTATCTAAATTTCTCATTCATGCTTTAATCCCCTTGAATAAAAATTCCTGGCTTCGTCCATGAGAGTGTATCCGGCATGGTGGGGTTGAGGATGATTATCTGGCTTGGAGCATAATGGCACAATGGAACAATGGAACCGGGCCTTGGACTGGTTTTGGGCCTATGGATCGATTCAATGACTCTTGTATATAAACTTTGTGGGTCTTGTGGGCCTGTCGGCCCAATTCCCAGTAACATATATCATATATGGTTCTTTGGTGTTGGAATATGTAACTAAACTTTCCCTGTTTCGATTTAATGTAGTTTTTCGCTTCCAATGGCTTCCCCTGCCCGACTCTCCAAAACCCATCTGATCACTTCCTTAAAACCATAAACAAGGATTTTGAAAAGGTAAGGGAAATTTCAGAAAATTTTCAGTCTTATTGAAGTTCTCGTATGGGAAAAAACAATCTAATAAGAAATTCTTGTTATTTCTTTGAATTACTTGCAGGATATTGAACAAGGTTTAGATGGAAGAACACCCACAGAGGAAGCAATTGAGACTCTTACAAAGTCATATAAATCATCTGAGGCGTACCAACAAGTTCGAAGTCAAGTAGCTGAAATATGTAAAAAAGTAATGAAGCTGCAGGCGATTAATTTTTTAGTTTAATTTCAAAAAATTAGAGACTGAAATTGGCATCTGTTTCAGGATTGTGGAGCAGTGGAGGAGAAGAAGAGAAGCCACGCTGGGTTTATTACTCAGTGTGTGGTTCTCACAAGAAGGTCTTTCGTGAACATGTACCGTGATCTTGGCTACTACTGGCTGCGCCTAGCTATCTATGTCACCTTGGCTTTAGGCCTCGCCACCATGTTTTACGATGTTGGTTCTACTTATGGATCAATTCAGGTAAGAGAGAGAGATAGAGAATTTCTTATCTGTACAATTGAAATGGGAAATAAACTGTGGAGTTTTTCTGTCACTGATACCAAATTAAATTATCATTTATTCAAAAAATTTAACCCAATAAGAAATAATAGTAAATTTAAATTCGTTATATACAAATTAGGATTACTTTAAAAGCTAAGTGAATCATTATGCTTTTTGATTTTTTTCAGGCAAGGGGATCACTGCTCATGTTTGTAGCTTCCTTCCTAACTTTCATGGCCATCGGTGGATTCCCTTCTTTCGTGGAGGACATGAAGGTTTGTTTTGCTTTAGTCATTGTTGAATTATTTATCAATTTAAGCACATAGATTTTATACAAAAAAAATTATAATAGTATTGTTCTCAAGAGTGTTATTATATTCACTTATGAGTAGGACTGGTAATTTTTGACACTACTCGTGAATTTGATACGAAATTAGTGGGTTAAAGTTTTGTATAATTGGGTTCGGGTCAATCCGAATGAACCTATTTAATAAAAAGGACAATCTCGGTTCAACTCCGCTTAACCCATGGATGACTCGCATAACCCATATAAATTAAATTAGTTTTTATTTTTTTTATATATATACACAATTAAAAAACAAAACCCTTAAAAGGTGAAATTCATATAATTTATTTATTTATTTATTTTTTCATTCAAATTCATATACAGGTCAAAACGAGTCAAACGAATCATGTATAAGTCAACCTGACAAGACTTGTTTATTAAATGAGTTATGTTGGTTGAGTCGGGTTGGGTCAACCCAATACTACCTATTTATTGAACTGGTTATGTGGATCATGTTATGTCATTCGCTTATTTAAATAGATTGTGTCAGGGTTGAAAAATTTAACTCATTTAATTAAATGAGTCAGGTTCAAGTTGATCCATATCGAATTAATCCGTGATTCGACCCGATCCCCCCTGCTAACACGAACTATAAGCCCGATTTATGAGCAGTTGCTTTAATCATATCATTGTTTTTTTTTTTTTAGCATATATTATTGTCAATTATTACCATTTTTTTTTTACTCTCTCACTTATCCAGGTATTTGGAAGAGAAAGATTAAATGGACATTATGGGACAAGTGCATTTGTAATTGGCAACACATTTTCTGCTGTCCCATACTTGTTATTGATTTCATTGATTCCTGGGGCAATTGCTTATTACCTTCCTGGACTTCACAAAGGAGCTGAACACTTCATATACTTTGCTTGCGTGCTTTTTGCTTGCATGATGCTGGTGGAGAGCCTGATGATGATTGTTGCAAGCATCGTGCCTAATTTTCTAATGGGTATAATAACCGGTGCTGGAATTCAAGGCCTCATGATTTTAGCCGGCGGATTCTTTCGATTGCGAAATGATATTCCCAAACCATTTTGGAGATATCCGTTCTACTACATTGCCTTCCACAAGTATTCCTTTCAAGGGCTGTTCAAGAACGAGTTTGAAGGGCTAACATTTCCGGGCAATCCCGCTGGAGGGCCACGCACAGTTACTGGTGAAGAGATTTTGAGAGACACGTGGCAAATGGAAATGAGTTACTCTAAGTGGGTTGATCTTGCTATCTTGTTGGGAATGATAGTTTTGTATCGAATTTTGTTTCTGGTTATCATTAAGACCAGTGAGAAGATTAGGCCTGTTTTAAGAGCTTTCTTGTCGGTGACTCCCAAGCAAACAGCAACGGTCATGATAAATCCCTCTGCTACACCTTTGCATGGGGAGAGTCTGTAGAAGAAAATTGATGCAAGTCATGTAATATTAGAAAATAATGAGCAAGGGAGTTTACTTTGATTTCTTAAGTAAGCTGGCCGGCTCAATAGATTTTAAAGTTTAAGGTGACAAATTTAGGTAGGGCCTTTTTTATATTTATATACTTAATTAAATAATTTTCATTGTAAATAATTTCTCTCGCTCTTTTTTTTCTTAATTTGTTTCAAATGACATGTAAAATTTATCTTTGCTACTAGATATTTAATTTCAACATATGGCATAGTGTGTGTTGGGCTACATAAGTTCCTTTTATATAAAATTTAATTTGTACATTACTTTATTCTACAAATTATTTTAATGAACGAACTTAGATACATGTTAATTTTAAGTTCAAATAAAATTATGAGTTTAGTTATTACTTTAGGGATGTTATTAATCTGACTTTATATTTTTTTTTCTTTATTTTTTCTTAACGTCTCAATATCTTGATTCAATTCTTCGTAATTATTTTTATAATAATTACAAAGAATTGAATCCCAAAATATATATACGTGAAGAACAATTTCGTGACGTCTTGCAAGTGATAGTTAAGGCCATCAATAGGCAAATTCTTGGTCTGGCCACCACTGTACGTTGCAATTGACAATTTCACCATTCCATTGTTCCTTATGAAAAACCATTGCAAATAACTGTGGATTGACTTCAATATACTTGGGATATTGACAACCTACGTACAGAGACAAAACGAGATTGAAGAAAATTATTGGAGAAAGTTCATATCTTCTCAATTGTCAAAAACATGGGGCAAGGACCCACAGTAACAGGCCAGGACCATTTCCATCAATAAAATGCATTGATTGGTTCGGTGACATGTAGCACTCCGCCTGGCCAGCGCCACCCCTGATCTTATAATTAGGGGGGACACGGAACCTACTTCTAATGTCTCATTGAATGCTTCGACAGACATCATCAGTAATTATAAAGGCCATACTCGAACCAGGTAACAGTTCTTTTGAATATTCATCCAATTCTATTGCTCTTTAGCCTATAGTACTCTTAATTCAGTCTTTATCCACATTTAAATAATAACTGACTTAAACATCAGAGCTATTTCCCGTCGGCACCACCCGGCAAACTCTTTGGCCTTATCTTTCTTTTGCAAGATGCAATCACTTACGACCGTTGTAGGAGTTGCAGTATTATCAACTGAAAACTATCACAACACAACATAACCACATGATTAAATTAATGTGAAAAAAAAAGTGTTTTAGAAGAAAAAAAAAATACCAGGTATTTAGAATCATCATGCATAGCTTGAAAAAAACCAAGTCATACTATAAGTGCATCAAGTGGAATAATATTAACTCAAAAAAAAAAAATAGTGGAATAATATTAGAAGATAAAGAATGAAACGTTATATAGCTAAAACAATGAAAAAAATGAAACATCGAAGCAACTAACCTTGAATAGAATCCATTTGTATATTGAAAAAATAGAACATGAAGCACTATTAAAAAAATGTCAGAAGTCCATTTTTTCAAGCTAAGTTTGAAATAATTAACAATCATCACATATGTGATGATTGTTTATCCCTTGTTGGGCATCTTATTTGCCAAATTAAAAACTCACAATAATCGGTCGGTTAATGCAGCCCTTATGAGCTTGGGAATTTGCTATCCCATTTAATTTCCTTAGCAGTGCTTGGGCCAAACAAATTTCTGCTCAACTTTATTAAACAAGAACATATTTCCAAAATCCTCAAGTTGATCACTTGGAATGTAAATGGCTCTTTGCTCGTTCTACAAAAATGACCTCTCTTTGCTACCCTTAACAAATCTCCTTTTTGGGTTCAGGTGCATGGACTGCCGTTGATTAATATGTCTCTTCGAAATGCTATAGCCATTGGTAAGGGTCTTGGTAGTTTCCTGAAAGTTGAACTTGATGTTAGCCAATATCTGGTTTTTTTTTTTAATAAGATTATTTTTTTTTTTTTTTTGGTATAAATTTGGGTTTTTTTGAAGTACAAAGATTGAGCCACTACTACACATCATGTGGTCTTATTGGCCACGGCCCACAAATTGTTTGGGTGCTGGTCTCCTCCAAGAGGGAAATGCTAGAAAATACTCTTAAATTCCTCTTCCATCCCTTTAAATATCACCATCACTATTAGATTTGTAAGTCTCATACATGAAACCCACATAAATGTATAGATCTAATGATAAGGCTGATATTTGGAAGGATGTGAAATGAATTATGAGAGTGTTTTTTAGCATTTCCCCCTCCAAAAATCAAGTTTCCCAAAAGATACAAAATTTCTCTTAAGGTTACGATCTTCTCCAACCTCTTGCCAGCAACTTCTGAAGAGTTGGTTTCCACATATGGGAAATCATCCCAATACATCCCTTCCTCTCCAGCTCATTTCCATGGAGGTGAGTCAACTCATTACCGAGTTGCTAATCTCAACATCCGGTCACTTTTCACCAATCCCATGGTCACCTTGTCACCTGTCAAGACCATTCACCTTACCTCTGCCCCCCTCGAATTCCACAAAGGCTTCCCTCGTAGCCCAGCCCTCCACGTCGCTTCTCCCCCACACTGGTTTCCTTTCTTTCTCACCAAACCTACTTCTCACTTCATTAAATGCTCACACATCCACCCCTGCAGGAGAAGACGTCCCACTCCAATGTCCATAGGCTGGGGAGAAGAGTTAAAATCCACATCCACCACCTGGGGAAAGATTCCCGAGCCTTTTTTGGAAGTGACTAGCTAGATAACTTCTTGACAAGCCCTTTTTTTTGAAGGGGATAAAACTGGGGATAGGAATGGAGTAGAGCCATCATCGGGAAGGAGGATTACTCTGGGGAGGGTGAGAATGGGTTTTTTGGGGGGACAAGGAGGATAAGGTGATTGTCTGTTTTTCTTTTTTAAAAGACATTGCCAGATTTCTTGGAGGTGTTAGGAAAAATTGAGAGGGGGAGATCCTTTAAGTGGTGAGAGGTGTTTTGGGCTGAGATGGGAGTTGAGATGGGTTTAGAAAACCATTTGAGATTTGGCCAATAGAAGGGGTAGGAGGTTAGATAGGAAAAGAGTTTTGGTTAGAGAGAGGATCAGGGTCTTTGGTATCCTGGTTATGGGTGTAGTGTCGCACATCTGGGATGAGGATATGTTTATATGAATATTCGTATACACAATGCATTTTAAAGTCGTGATGACCATGAACTTATCAGAATTTTGTAGTTAAGCGTGTTTATGCGAGAGTAGAACTAGGATGAGTGATCTCATGGAAAGTCTTATTCGAAAGAGTTAGAAGTAAACAATATTGTATTATTGAGATGAAGCAGATCGTTAGAATGGGCTAAAGGAATGTAACCGGGAAGGAATTGAATGACATTAATGTTTAGGCTGGGATTGGATTGAGGGGTAAAATAGGTAAAGGGTTGATTTACAAAAGGAGGGGTATGTTTGGGAAAGAGTTGGGTTGTGGTTTTGGGTTTTTGAGTTTTGATATGATATAAAATAGAAAGAATATTGTAAATATTTTGTATGGAAAAGTGAAAAAGCTTTGTTTTTTAGTGAGTATTTTATTTAAATAGTAATAAAAAATGTTTGACGTGATATAAAAAGTTGAAAAAGTTGTTAAAAAGTGATTGATGAAATATAAAAAGTGAGAATGTGTTAATCTGATTTATTTTGGGGTTTTAAAAACCTAGAGTCCAAACCTTTGCCAAACGTGCCCAAAGGGTCTAAAGACAACTTATTATTGATGATAATACTAATATATGTTGTTTGTGTATGAATATTATTATGCAGTGAAGGAGTTATAAATCCGAGGAAGAAGTCTCAGTATGGAAGTACTTACTATGGGTGACAGTGCGTTCATTATAATTGATTATTGCTTTATTCATATGTATGTTGGACATGTGCTCATAAAATGCATGCTGTGTGAAAATGATTAATAAGCTGAGGAGATAGCAATAAACAAAACTGGTAAAGTAGCAGGAGAAATGGCTGAACCAGTGGACTGAGAACCTATGTTCATAAACTCGGTAATAAGAATTAAAACTGGAACCAGTAACGCTTCTAGTAAAAATAGGTAAACTTTATAAGTGTAAGGAATAACTGTCGATAAAACGGGTTGGTATTGAACCTATAAGGAGATGAGTGTAAAACAAATTGCATTTAAGACTGAACTAAGCTTTCACTACGTTACATAAACATTCATTACATTTGCCATCTTTGAATTGTTCAATAAATCACTAGTATGTTATATTTAGAATCAGTAGACTTACTTGTTTGCTTATGTAAATATGATGACTTCATATTTGCATAGACTATGCAGGAATATGAGGCGAAGGTGCAGGTCCTTTCGCGAGTTTTGATGGTTATTAACTAACTTCTGTGGGGATGAAGCTAGTCCTTGGGGAGACAGTCATTTGTTGTTTTTTGTCTGTCTCACCTTATTATATTTACTTTGGCATGTATAAAGTGACAATGACTTATATTATGTTTGAACTTGTATGGTATGGTAGTTATTGTGCAGCCTATGGCACATGTTTTCATTCAATGCATTTAGTATGCATTTTTATGTAAATTAAACTTATGTTATCATCTTTTATCGTATGAGGTAATTGAGTCAACTCACTTGTGTTGTAAGTAATTCCTAGGTGTTTTTAAAAGAAAAAAAAAGATTATGCTGTGATATTGTATCTCTGATGTAATAATATCACGTAAAAATTGGAGATTACTACTTATAGTTTTATTGTATAAAACTAGGGCATTACAGTTTGGTATCATATCAATTTTGCTTTGAGGGCCATTGGAATTGACTTTACCTAGAGTTAGGAGTTTACACAAGAGCTATTAGAAAGTAAAAGCTTTGTAAATCCTAAGAAAGACTTTGTTTGAAAATAATGATTATTAGACATTACGAACCCCTCTTTGTAACAGATATGTTTGAGAGCGACAACCGCCATCTGATGAATTCCATAAATAGAGCTTGGAAGAAGGCTGTAAAAACCATCCCCATGAACATCGGCCCTTTAAAGCTAAAGGGAGGTCCCTTCGGAAAGCTCATCTAGCTAAGGCAGTTGGGGGATGCCATAGATAGGCAGATTAGGCTCATAGAATCACTTTCAGGGCCAATTCCACCAGGGCAACCATTCGACTCTTCAGCTAAAGAACGGACTTGCTGGAATAATGAAGTCGCCTTTGTGGTTGACTCTAATTCCGAAGAAGAGTTAGGAGACCCAAAGCGGATCTCCAATGTTGGGACATCTAGTAAGGTGGTAATTAGCAAGGGGAAGGGTCTAGTTGAGTAAGGACATGGTATGGAACCTTGTTAAAAAGGGCGACTTTGTAGTAGAAGTCTATTAGGGCACTTTATTAAGAAAGTGAATATAACGCTCCCAAGAGTACTAACCAAATTATGGTAGGCTCGTGGCGCCTTCCAAAACTCATTTACTAAGTAAACAAGTCAGAAAAGATCTATCTAATCATGCACATCGGAATAATAATAACTGATTGCAAGATATTTGACTAAATAAATCCATAATCCAATATCCATTAATATAATAATATTCGGAATAAAACTAAATCATCTTAAGTAGCTTAAACTAAACAAATACATATCCAAAGTAAATAAAGTCTCCCAAACATAACATAAATACAATCTCAGAGATTAGTCTTAAGCAAGTAAGTGAGATAGATGATCTCAATTAACTCGGCTCTCTCTTCCTCGCCTAAATCCCAACTAGTCTTTATGAACTCCCAATCATCACCTAACATCTTAAAGATGATTTGGATAATGTCTTCCACACGAACATATCTCCCCACAGGAATCGCCATCGTCTAAGGGTTGCTGACTATCTATGAAACACTGAAGTGTCCCACAGGTGGAAAGGAAACAAAGATCAAGTGTAAATCCACCCCTTAGTGAGATTAAAGCACATGAGAACAGTTATATAAAAAATGTGTGAACTCATAGGTTTTATAAAAATTTCCATTTATCAAGATCATTTCATCGTATAAGATAGTTATGACATTTGAAAGATATGTAATGTAATACATATATATAATACATGAACAAACTTGATAATTCTGTCATAGCTCAACAACATATGGTCTACTCGGGCCCTTACCCATTTTTACTTGGGTTTGCGCATTTTCGTAAGAACATCTGGTATAATATCGATGCCCTAGATATTGCACAACATATCGTCTAATACTAGTAGTCCGACCGAGTCCGACCTCAGGTGGCCCACACTGCACAGTCGTTGTCGTAACCACCATGTAAACACGGTTGCCTTGCCTACTTCTGGTCTCTTGGATCCAAATACAATCATAAAATACTCATGGACTATAGGACTTTGCCCGTATAAACATACCTTATCTTTTATGTTTTTTACATGTATGCATGACAATAAAATATTTAAATGAACATCGTTCATCTCATATTCTCAGTTATTACATATGCATAAAAAGGAGTTCACATGTTTATAAAAAGAGTTCGTGCAATAAAAGTCATGCATATTTTATTGATTATATCAGAATAGAGAATATTGTAACTATGCAATACATAACATTTTCTATATAAGAATCACACACCTGAATTGTGGGATAACTCTTCAATATAGACTCCACACTTCTCAAGATGGTTATCTACAAACAATCCTAATGTTAGACAACTCTCTCAGATAGAAGACATTGACCTAAGACTCAAGAACTGACAAAACAGGGTTCTGGACAGGGGTAGCATCGATCCTGGGACAGCTAGGATTAGGGCTATAAATAAACCACTTCGTTCGACAGTCCGCTCGATACTCACTCGGTCAAACCCGACTCGAGCTCGGTACTGTACAAACCCGCTCGTTACTGGAGAAACCCGCTCGATTAGTAAGTGATACATACCCGACTCGCTCGATAGAACTCAATAGGGGCTCGCGAGCCTAGCTCGTTTAAGGCTCGATCGGATTGGCTCACCCGACTTGTTTAAGGCTCGCGAACCTTACATATATACTAATTAACTTGATATTACTAAGAAATTAACTAACTATGTAAGTATAATTGAGTAATTACCTATAGTATATAGGTCACTTTGATTAATATATATATATATATAATATATATATATATATATATATTATATATATATATATATATATATATATATATATATATATAGTTAGTTAGTTAGTTAGTTAGTTAGTAAATTAGTTCCTAAGTAACTAACTATACTAATTAAGTAAATATAGTATTTCATATTAATTATAATACTTTGATATATAGAAGTATTACCATGAATGCATGTATCAAGGTGTGTGTATATCTATTATTAACATACATAATGAGTCTATCAAATTCTTTAGTTTCTAAAATTTCCTCTCTAGGCTCTCTAGAGTAGGAGAACGTCTTTTCCCGACTCCAAGTCTGGGAAGCCATTATCCCTAGTCTATTTCTGCTTGTGATCGTGTGCTTTGGTGTTCTTTACTGTTTCTGTGGCATTCTCGTTCTTTGTTATGGGTTCATTGGCGACAGATCTCACTAATCTAATGGGGAACTTCTCCCTCTCGGAGGAAGAAAATGTGAGTATCGTGATACAGGAGACGGCTCTAGCTGATGCTGTGAATCGAGGCCAACAATGTGTGGTCGGAAAACTGCTTGCTGACAGGGTGGTGAGTAAGGAGGTTATCAAATCATCCCTCTTACGGGGCTGGAAGATCTCTGGCACTAGTTCTTTTAAAGTGTTTGGAGAAAATCTTTTTGTTATTGAATTCCAACATAGCTGGGATAAATCCAGTGTCATGGCCGGGCGGCCTTGGACCTTTGAGGGGCATTTGTTTGCTTTGGAAGATTTTGATGGACTTATTCCTCCCACTCAAATGGCCTTTGATAAAGCCTCCTTTTGGGTTCGAATGTATAACCTTCCGTTAGCCTGTATGGGTGAGGTGGTTGGCTACCAGATTGGTTCTTCCGTCGGACAGGTGGAAGAGGTTGATATTGTTGAAGAAGGCATGGGCTGGGGGGAATTTTTAAGGGTGCGTATCCTCTTGAACCTGTCCAAACCACTTCAAAGGGGCAAAATGCTGAAACTTCCCTCCTCTTCGGTCTGGGTAGCTTTTCAATATGAGAAGCTCCCGAATTTCTGCTTCCGCTGCGGCCTAATCCGGCATGGGCTTCAAGGATGCCTTAGAAAGGGTGGCAACCGTTCTGCTGGTGAGGGCGATATGAATCAGTTTGGATCCTGGCTGAAAGCTATTCCAACAAAAAGAAATTGGGACGGTAGAAAGAGTGATAGGGGTGCGACGGTAGAGCACTCTCCATATTCTGGTGGGCTGACGATGGAATCCAGCCCGGATAGACCTACAGCTCGACTTGGAGAAAGACGCAGCTCGAGTGATGGCGGTATAGGGGTGGCTGGTGGCGGTTCCTCTCCGTGCGTGGCCGGCGGTAACCACCGGGAAATTCTTGTAACGGCTGCGGAAAAACGGGAAGCCAATGGGGGGATTCACCCCATTACTGCTAATCAAAATACGGTAACGTACGGGCCCGGCCTTAATTCCCATCCACCTGGATTCGTAACCTCCCCAAGTATTGATGCAGAGCGTCGTTGCGTGGGTGGAATGCCCTTTGCCCCATTGCAGTCGTTTAATAAGGGTGAGGAAGCGGTTACTGAATCTTTAAAGACCAAAATGCCAGCTGTCAGCACGAAGGATGCTGAAATTGTCCCTAATGGGCTCGCAAGCAGCCCATCTAGAGAAGTAGTCATGCTGGACCATAAGGTTGGCCCAACTTCAATTGTGCCTGGGCCTCCTCAGGTGAAACCGATATTGGGCTTTGATAAGTCCTTGGATCAGTTGCCTTTTGTGTTCCAATCCTCGAAGGCCCCTCTCAAGTCAACTCAGACCTCCCTCCCCTCTCCTAATCCCATCCATGAATATACTAGGAAGACTCATTCGAAGCTTCTAAAAGTCACCAGCTCAGATGCCGATGCGACCCCTAAGGGAGGAACTCATGGAGGTCTGATGCTGGCACAGATCCCGCCGGTAATTTCTCCTGCATTACCGGCGTCAAACAATAAGGTATGTTCTCCTTCTCTGAATCTCAAATTTTGGAAGAGGAAGGCCCGGTCCCAAGGTATTTCTAGGGATTCGGTGCACACTCACTTGGGGGAGCAGGGGAAGCGAAAGGTGGATGATGGGGTTGATGCTTACCTCCCCACGGACAGGACGGATGCTATTGGTGGGAAAAAGAGTCGGGTCCAGGCGGAGGATCATACTTCGGATCAAATTGTGGGAGTGGCGGAGGCTGAGGTTCAGCCCCACTGCTCATTATGAAAATCTTGAGCTGGAACTGCCGAGGGCTTGGGAACCCTCGGACGGTTCGAAACCTTTGCCAATTGGTAGAGGACAAGAGACCCAGTATTTTATTCCTCATGGAGACAAAACTCCAGAGCGATAGAATATCTTATCTGCGGACAAAAATGGGGTATGACAGTTTGTTTGTTGTTGATTCTCTCGGACGGAGTGGGGGACTGGCTCTGTTTTGGTCTGACACGGTGGAGCTGGAAATCCAAAATTATTCCTTGCGGCATATCAACGCTTGTATTAAGGAGAGCGGCAGTGACTTTGTGTGGAAGTTGACTGGGTTCTATGGACATCCGGAGACTGCTCGGCGTGGGGAAGGTTGGAACCTGTTACAACATCTCCATCTTCTTTCTCCGGAACCTTGGCTTTGCGTGGGAGACTTCAACGAAATAGTGACCCAGTCCGAAAAACAGGGGGCTGCGCTCCGACCAATCCGTCAAATGGAAGCATTTAGAGACACTTTGGAGACCTGTAATCTATGTGATCTAGGTTTCCTCGGAGCAAAGTTCACTTGGAGTAATAATCATGAGGAGCCTACGTTTACTCAAGAAAGACTGGATAGGGCTGTTGCTAATCCAAAATGGTGTGACTATTTTGGGGATGTTGATGTCCATGTTCTGGCGGCAGGAAATTCAGACCACTGTCCTTTGTATATTCAAACGGGTGCTGCTGACTCAGTGGACTCCCACAGTATTGCCACCTTTAAATTTGAAGCATCATGGATGGTGAATGATGCATGCTCCGAAGTGGTCAGGTTGGCGTGGGCAGTTACTGTAGCTGGGGGAGATCCTCTTGACATACACTGGAGGAAGCTGGACAATTGCAAAAAATCCCTGATTCGATGGCATAATAAGAATCAGAGGCACAGGAAAAGGATTTGGCTCAAGAAGCAAAATAGCCGCATAGAATCCCTTCAGGAGAGACGGACGGCAACCATAGTCCCAATGATTAAACAGTATCAACGGCTGATTGACTATAAACTTGAGAGGGATGATTTGAGATGGAGACAGAGGGCCAAAGTTCACTGGCTTCAACAGGGTGATCGGAACACTAAATTTTTCCATCTGCATGCTAATCAACGCAGGAAGCGCAATCACATCCGCGAGATCCGCACTGAGTCAGGTACTCTATTCTCTTCCCAGGCTGACATTGGTGCTGCTTTCGTGCATTATTACCAATCCTTATTTTCATCTGTTGAGCTGTACGGGGTAGATGAATGTCTTGCAGCCCTGGAAGAAAAAGTTACTCAGGATATGAATAATCAGTTGGAAGCAGATTTTAATCAAGAGGAAATTTGTATGGCTATTTCACAGATGGCGCCTTATAAATCCCCTGGGCCTGATGGATTCCCTCCCTGTTTCTATCAAAAATTCTGGCCTCATATTGGGCAGGATGTATGCAATGCGGTGCTCTATTGTCTGAATTCAAGCAGATCCCTTGATATGATTAATGCTACCTCTCTTGTGCTAATCCCCAAGAAAAAGGTGGCGGACCGGGTTACTGATTACAGGCCAATTAGCCTCTGCAATGTGCTCTACAAAATCATCTCCAAAGTGCTTGCTAATAGACTCAAGAAGCTACTCCCCCATATCATTTCCCCCACCCAAAGTGCTTTTGTTGCGGGTCGCCATATTACCGATAACATTATCGTTGCCTATGAAACTCTTCACACCATGCAAACCACGCTAAAAGGCAAACAGGGGTTTATGGCTCTCAAATTAGATATGAGTAAAGCATACGACTGGGTTGATTGGGGTTTTTTGGAAGGTGTAATGGGTAAGCTGGGGTTTCAAACTAAGTGGATTCGGCTTATTAAGAGGTGTCTCAACTCGGTATCGTTTTCTGTTCTCGTTAATGGAGCTTCATATGGTCATTTCAAACCGTCGTGTGGCATCCGTCAAGGGGATCCTCTTTCGCCTTATCTCTTTATTATATGTGCCGAGGCTCTCAGTGCATTACTTCACCAAGCTGAGGGATCTAGGGTCATCACCGGGGTTCCCATTGCCAAAGGTAGGGTGCGCATTAACCACCTATTCTTTGCGGATGATAGCTTGCTCTTTTGCAAGGCTAACCTGAAGGAATGGGGTCGATTAACTTAGATTCTGGACAGATATGAAGGTGCCTCGGGCCAGCGTCTTAATAAGGACAAAACGTCTATCTTTTTTAGCCGAAATACACCAACACTGATGCAGCGCTCTATTTTGACAGAAGCAGGCATCCGGGCCACTAATTGCTTGGAGAAATATCTGGGATTACCGGCGGTGGTGGGACGCTCTCAGCGACAAGCCTTCATGTCAATCAAGGATAGGATCTGGCAGCGTATAAGTAATTGGAAAAATCGCTTCTTGTCCCAAGCTGGGAAGGAAATACTCATCAAAGCTGTAGCTCAATCGATTCCGACTTACACCATGAGTATCTTTTTACTCCCCAAAACATTACTTCACGACATCAACGCTATGTTGCAGCGGTTCTGGTGGCGACACCATGAGCAGGAAAAAGGCCTACATTGGGTCAAGTGGGAAAAGATGGGCATTTCAAAACATCAAGGCGGCATGGGATTTAGAGATTTGGAGTGCTTCAATAAAGCCTTGCTTGCTAAACAGTGCTGGAGGATTCTCCAGCATCCGGAATCCCTACCTGCCAAGCTCCTTCGTATGAAATATTTTCAGAATGGATCTATACTCCAAGCCAAAGTGGGTCGTCGCCCATCTTTTGTTTGTAAAAGTTTATGCTCGGCTCGGGATCTAATCCAGCAGGGGCTACAATGGAGTGTGGGCAATGGCGAGCAAATCCGCATCTGGAAAGATAAGTGGATTCCAGGAAACTCAGCACTACCACCCAAACCTCCGGCTTATGGGTATCATGAAGATGAAAGAGTGGCAGCTCTTATTGACTGGCAAAATACAGAATGGAAATCTCAGGTTGTTGAGGAGCTGTTTGGGGAGTCTATAGCTGCTGAGGTTTGTCAACTTCCTCTTAGTTCCTTTGCCAATTGTGATCGACCTTACTGGCCGCATTCAACTACCGGGGAATTTACGGTTCGAAGCGCTTATCACTTTCACAAGAAGCTTATAGCTGAATCAGTGGGGGAGAGCTCTCATCAAGGAGGTCAGAGTACCCTGTGGAGAAAGCTATGGAAATTGAATATCCCTAACTCGGTAAAGGTCTTTCTGTGGCGTTCCTATTCTGATGCACTGGCTACTAAAGTAAATCTCCAACGAAGAGGTGTAATGCTGGATCCTAATTGCCCCTTATGTAGCAGTGCAAAAGAAACACCAGGTCACGCTTTATGGACCTGTCCTGCTGCCAAGGTAGTATGGAACCAGTGCGGAGGTCGAATACAGAAACGAAGCTTTGAGGCTGATGACTTTGCGCAAATAGTGGCCTATCTGATGGGCTGCCTGGATCTCCCGGAAGTGGAACTCTTTGTGGTAGTGGCGCGATAGATTTGGTTTCGCCGGAATGCCTTTGTTTTCGGTAGGCCGATCAGTTCCATCCCATCTGTTGTGCAATCTGCTAATGATTCTCTAAAACTTTTCCAAGAAGCACACTCTCGTCAGGTTGCCGTCCCTACGGTAGCTCCCCAAGGTGTCTCACGGTGGCAAGCTCCTCCGGCAGAATTTGTTAAACTGAACTGGGATGCAGCCGTTGATGGGCAGCGTTGCAGAATGGGTATTGGGATTGTGGTGAGAAACTGCTTGGGAGAGGTGCTGGCTTCGCTCTACTCACAAAGACGGTATACTTCCTTACCAGTTATTGCTGAAGCCACTGCTGCTCTACGGGCGGCTCGTCTCTGCCATGATCTTGGGCTCAATAAGGTAATCCTTGAAGGCGATGCAATTAATATTGTCCATGCTGTGAATAAGGATGGTCCTCACTGGAGTAGTTATGGACATCTCACAGAGGAGGCCCGGAGTCTACTATCTAGCCTACAATCCTGGCGAGTCGTTCATGTTCGGCGTCAGTATAATGAATTGGCCCACTGCCTTGCTAAACAGGCTCTGCAAACGGAGGAGGAGGTTCTAACTGTAAGGGGTATTCCACACTGTTTGTTGAATTTAGTCTCTAAGGAGCTCTGTACGTAATTGGGTTTTATATATAAGACGAGCATTTCACTTCAAAAAAAAAAATCTATTATTAACATACTAACTAATTAGTTAATAAACTAACATATTAAGTTATTAATATATAATTAGTATATAACAATATAACTATATTGAATAGTTAATATATAATTATATAACTATATATATGACACATCGTATATGGTTAACAATAGTTATATATTATACTTATAATATAGTTAATTAATTATATATAATATATTAGACTTATTATTTGCTCACATTATACTTATATTATAGTTTCTACTCTATAATTATATATATCAATATTCTGTTAATTTGTTACCTATAGACTATAGTTATATATTATATTGTATATTATGCTTTATATAGTTATATATTATATATTTATATTTTAGATAAATGAATAGAGGTTGTTCACAAATTCGGACTTGAACTTTGCTCGAATCACACATTAAAAAATTTAATAGTCTAGTTTGAGCTCGATCAAATACCTAGCTCGACTCGAATAGCATTATCAATGGGCTCAAGTTTGAGCTCGAGCTTGCCCGAGCTTCTAATGAGCTAGTCTTGAACACACATTTCATAGTTTGGCTCAAACTTGAGCTCGACTCGAATATGTATCCTCATAAATGAGCCAATCTTGAAATTATAAAGCTCAACTCAACTCCACTTGGTTACAGCCCTAGCTAAGATAGATCTTGGATTGGTCAAGATTGATCCTAGATGGTCAGGATCGATCCTGACAGCTTGGGATCATCCTGATGAAATCAAAATCAATCCTAGACCGGCAAAAACGTTTCTCGACGCATCCAGAATGCTTTCCTAAAACAATATATTTCAACCCTAGAACGACTCTCACAGCCTCTGAAACTTTTTCTAGGGTCAAATTCTAATAATCATACGGTCAAAACTCAAAACAATTGGACAAACAACTCTATAACAATTCTAGAATAATAAAATAATCACAACCTAACAAAAGACACGAACTACGACATCAAAGCAAGACAAAAAATCTATTGACCTAAGGGAATAAACAATAATTAATCAATTCATAATGCAACCAATTATCATACTCACCTTGCGGGGCTTAGAAACTCTTAAACTCGCAAAAAACGAAGGAAAAGAGATTTAAACAGTACAACGGCGCTCCGATAGCATTTCTACACCTTGAAATTTTTGCAAATAGATTAAAAGAAGGACCGAAATTTCCTACAAACTGGTTTGTAAGAAATTCCTACAAATCAGCTTGTAAAAGTGACATGTGTCCTTTAAACATGTGAAAAACACATGTTTTATTATTAATGCTATTAAATTTCAGATGTTTATCATTAATGCTATTAAATTAGCATATAAGAAGCACATGTTAATAATAAAAACATGTGGCTTCTCACATGCTTAAAGACACATGTCACTTTTACAAGCTGATTTGTAGGAATTTCCTACAAACCAGTTTGTAGAAAATTTCTGTCTTAAAAGAAAGTTTAGAATGAATATATAGATATTATGGTTGTACTAAGACTTTCCGAAAAACCCTAAAATTGCATTCTGACGCGATCATTTAATTGATATTAAAATTATCTGGGATCGATCTTGATACTGACACAGCAAGAGGATGATCCTCCTATGGCCAAGATCGATCCTCTTGCTCAGAGGATGGATCTTCTCATGCAGAGAACCGATCCTCCATATCTCAAAAAGAACAATTTTTATTAATATTAATATTTTTTTTTATTAATATTTATTAATTATTTTTATAAATTTGTAGCACGTTTAAATATGACGTTTGCAACAAGTATTTTGTCCCAGCAAATTTATAGTGCGTTTAAATATGACTGTTACAACACGAAATGGACCAGCAAATATCTGGCCCATTCAAGAACAGCCTCAACCACTACCTACTCAACCACTACTACTCAACTGCGCTTTAGCTTTAATGGTAGTTTATAGTATTCTTGTCCTTTGTTAACTCTGATTGCAAATGTATAAATTAATAAAAGTTGTGCAACAAAATATACACGTACGAAAGGTATACAAACTTCTTGTCCTGCTCTTTGGGTAGAGGACGTGTGCTATTTTCTGGCTTTTAAAGTCGAGAAAAAGTAGATTAATGTGAAGATTATTTCTCATAGCCAAAAAAAGAAAGTTGATAAGAATTTGGACTATCCATATCTTAGATCTAATTTATTCGGAGTAAATCTGGTCTTTAACTGAAGTTGTACATGGGTTAGTCAAAGTTGAAGTCATAGATAATTTTTCAATTGTAAAATTTTTTGTCTAAATCTATAACTTTATAATTTCATAGACAATAATAACATTGTGTTACGTTTATTTGAACTTTATACTCTTAATTTATTGCCAATAAAATATGAAAGATTTCTGTTAAAAAAAAAAAAAAATTACTCATATATAGATTAGAGATTTATTTTATTTCGCATGGGAGAAAAATCTGGGAATAATATATAGCAAAGTTATTTGCTGCGCCCTTGAAATGTTTCATGAAAGTACTACAATGAACTAATAATCTAATGATGTATGTACGTAGTCACGACGGATAAGGATCCTAGACAATACAAATGAAATGAAGAGGGGCGATCCCTTTACTTAAATTCATCCCACTAAAAGAAAAGGACCAGTATCCGTTTCTAGTCATGACTTGATGAAATTAAAGTATCTCTCAATAATTTCTTGTTGTGATTGCCTTTAATATGCTAGCTAGACTTGAAAAGAGACATTTTTTTTTTAGGTGGATTCATGGATACCTGTAAAAAATTAATTTCCATTAGTTGCTTGTTCAGCAGTTGAAGTAAAATTATCTCAATTTCAAATAAAAGTGATAATATTTATTTTATTGTTAGAATTTAAAATTTATATATTCAACGGTATATATGATATCAACGTCAGTACATCTTTAAAAAAAATTAAATAATATAATATCATAGACATTGTTAAATGCATGAATTTTAAATTCTAACCATAAAATTGATACTACCTATTTTATTTGAAATGAAGAGAATTCTTGTTCGAAACACATTTCTGTTAGATTTATAAAACATTATGCATTATGCCATAAATAAATAAAATAAATAAAAATAAAAAAAGGAAAACTTTAAAAAGCCTCTCTGAACTTTCAGCATTTTTGACATGCCCCCCACAATTTTTAAAAATTCTTACTTTGGTATCCTGAACTTCTAATTTCTTTTACTTATATTAGAGTATCCTCAATGAGCTCTTTAAAGTTTTCCTAAATTTGAGGAGAAAATGCACTTTCTCTATTTTAAGTAGTCACTTTTCAAAACCTCTAAACAACAAACTCTCTAAATATTTTTCTATTTTTACGAAATTTTTTTTTTTATTCATTGAAGGCCCTACCGACTTCACTATCTCATTTTCTTCTGAAACTCAATCATGATGCCCAAATTAAACCACAAAAATGCCCACCAAAAAACTAAACCAAAAAATGCCCAAAGTAGAGAGCTCCCCGTTTGGCGCGAAGGACGGAGAGATGAGAGCAAGAGAGAGAAAGAGAGTGAGAGGAAATATAAAAGAGAGGCCCTACTATTAGGATGGGGTAATTATGTTCATCTGCCTGGGTTGAATGAACAATCATTCAGCCCAGGTACATGAACAGTGTTTTTGTAGACCCCATAATTAAAAAAATAATTTTTTTTTTTTTTAAGTCTCATCCAATCCAAGCTGAATTACTGTTCATTTTAGCCTGGGCTATTGTATATCACGGCTCATTAGGATGAGCTGTAAACTTTACTTTTATAGTTTACAATAAGAGGTTGACACATCATGATCTAAATATACCAAATACAATAAGTATAAATTTTGTAGGTCTCTTCAAAGAAATAAATTTTTATTTTGTTGATAAGATATATTTATATTTTTAATTAACGTATTAATTTCTTATTATTAAATGCTATAAAAGATGATTTTAGACTACATCTTGACCGAAAGTATTCTCAATATAAAAGCATTAAAAGTAGAACGCTAATGATATTCTTAAGCCCAGTGTGAATGAACAGTCATTTACACCAAACAAAATTTTTTTTTTTCTTTTTCTTTCCTTCTAATGATGGTTGACTGCCACGTATCTAGTGTGAATGACTGTTCATTCACACCATGACGTGGTATATCATTACTCAAAGTAGAATAGCGAAATGACCGAAAGTATTCTCAATATAAAAGCATTAAAAGTAGAATAGCGAAATGATTTTATTCTCTATACGTGAAAAGACTCGTCTGACAAGCTCCAAAATAGAAAGAAAAGTACAGAGCTTGACCTGTGTTTTTTTTTTGTAAAAGTTAACCAAATTTTGACTAAAAGTGGAATGTAAATAGCTCATGGATGCTCGTAACAAGGATTTGTGTCTCCAAGCGGCAGAATATCATTCAAAACCGAGCACATCAAACGCTCGTAGGACTCTTCAACAGAAGTCCAGTGGGGACATAAGCTGTCATCTTCTCATAATGATATTCCTTTGAAGAGACCTACTGCTTACTAATGTACACCATACATGCATATATTAAATTATTCCAGTAAAATGAATACTCTAGTATCTCCATCATGATCCGGTCTATTCCCATCTTTTTTTTTTTTTTTTTTTTTTTTTTCTGTTCTCCTTTAGCATTGCCTTTAAGTAGTGAGGTCTCTCCACACGTACACATACTTGCAAACAATTGGCCATGGCTTCCCTTCTTCAACCAAAAAGCAGTCATTATGAACAAAACCAGAACCCAAGAACTCCACATTCTACATCTTTAGAAGTGGAAACCATTGATATTGATCATCCGATGGCAGCAGGTAACAGAGGAGTAAGCGCCGTTAGCACTATGTCGGACGAGGATGGTGTTTTCCTGACATGGCAAGATTTGTGGGTGACGGTTCCAAACGGAAAGAAAGGTAGCAGATCAATACTTGCGGGTGTGACGGGTCATGCACGACCAGGCGAGCTCTTGGCCATAATGGGTCCTTCTGGTTGTGGCAAGTCTACCCTCCTCGATGCGCTCGCAGGTATATTAAGAAAATAAAAAAATAATTTTCTTATTTTCTGGTTGTGACAAGTAAATATGTTACTAGTTGGACCAAGATGATTGAAAATGATGAGAACATGGATATATATATGATCCTCCCTAGTCAAGTGTACCTTTTTTTTGTTTTATTTTAGAATGTTTATAGCTCAGATCTAGAAAAAAAAGAAAAAAAGAAAAAAGATCATTATTCAACAAAAATCTATGGACATGAAAAAGTATAACTTGTATTTTATGTTGCAGGGAGATTAGGCTCAAACACAAGGCAGTCGGGGGAAATATTAATCAATGGCCATAAACAGGCGCTGGCTTTTGGGACGTCGGTAATGAAGGGAAAAGAAAAAGGAAAAAAAATCTCCATCTTTTTTTGTGTTGTATTGATAATTATTTCAAAAGCTTAATGTTATCGGAAAAGTGACGATGTTCTTTATGAGAAATGCTTCATGTTCATTTTTTTGATCAAACTTTTTTTTTTTTCTTTTCTCCTAAAAAATAGAGATCTATTACTAGATCTCTATTTTTTAGGAGCAAGAAGATGGACAAAGATTGATAAAAAAGATGGACATGAAGTATTTCTTTATTCTTCATACGTATTTATTACAAATATTTTACACTAACTAACGTGGCATATTTTAAATGGCTCGCATGAAAAAGTCATTTAAAACACGTCACATCAGTCAGTGTAAAATAGATTTGAAAAGTAACATTACTAGAAAATTGTTGATTTAATCATTTAATTGATTCACACTCTCCCTCATGTGAGAGCTCAAATTTTTATACTGTAAAGTCAAAGTTTGAACTCAGGACTTCTGCTATGATACCATTTTAAATTACTAATTATCTCAAAAACTTAAGCTTATAAAAAATAATTAATTTATTCATTTAATTAATATTATAATATTCTGAATTAGGCATACGTAACACAAGATGATACTCTGATGACAACATTAACTGTAAGAGAAGCCGTGCATTACTCAGCTCAGCTGCAATTGCCAGACTCCATGTCAAAGAAAGAGAAAAAGGAGAGAGCTGATACCACAATCATAGAAATGGGTTTACAGGATGCGATGAACACAAGAATTGGTGGGTGGGGAGCCAAAGGCATCAGTGGTGGGCAAAAGAGAAGAGTCAGCATTTGCATAGAGATCCTGACACGCCCAAAGCTTCTTTTCCTTGACGAGCCAACAAGTGGACTCGACAGCGCAGCTTCATGTTATGTGATGAGCAGAATTGCAAGCCTGGATCAAAGGGATGGAGTTGGAAGGACCATTATTGCATCCATCCATCAGCCAAGCAGTGAAGTCTTCCAACTTTTCCACAATCTTTGCCTTCTGTCGTCCGGGAGAACAGTCTATTTTGGTCCTGCTTCTCTAGCCAATGAGGCAAGTATATATGCTTTATATATATAATATATAGATGTTAGAACAGTTTCTTAGTATCAAATGCTGGACCAATTCACACAAAAGGAAAGAAGAAAAATGCAAGCAATAGAGTCTGCAGATGGGGGATAGTTCTGATGTTTTAGTTAGTATTGTTTGAGAGATATGAATGCACAAGTTATGAGTTTTAAGCTTAGGATCAAAAGTCTCATTTACCTTGATTGAGCTTACTTTTTATGATGTTCTTGCTACAACCGCCTTCATGTCGTGTTCCTACATAATCGTGGGGTTATTTTCCACGATGGCCTTAGTTTAAGCATCCCACATCCCTTAAAGTAGAAGTGTATCCGACTTGGAGCACAATTCATTGTCATCGGAGCTGATGTCCTACTACACATGGCACAATGGAACCGGGCCTATGGATCGGTTCAGTGACTTTTGTATATAAACTTTGTGGGTCGTGTGGGCATGTCCGCCCAATTCCCAAAAATATATATGTTCATTTGTATGAAGTATGTATACATTTGGTATTAGAATAGCAATTATATATGTCAATTTTATATTTATCTTGTATCATTTCAAAATTAATGTAGCTTTTAAAATTACTATTGGATCAAAAGTCAATAATGATCTATTACAAATCTAATGGTGATTATAAAAGCCATATCAATTTTGAGTGAACATGAAATTAACATGTATGTATGATTTTTCGGTGTTGGAATATGTAACTAAACTTTCCCCTGTTTCAATTTAATGTAGTTTTTCGCTTCCAATGGCTTTCCCTGCCTGACTCCTCTGGAAAGTCCATCTGATCACTTCCTTAAAACCATAAACAATGATTTTGAAAAGGTAAGGGAAATCTAAGAAAATTTTCAGTCTTATTGAAGTTCCGGTTGTGGAAAAACTATCTCCTGAGAAATCCAAGAAATTCTTCTTTTTTCTTTCAATTACTTGCAGGATGTTGAACAAGGTTTAGATGGAAGAACACCCACAGAGGAAGCAATTGGCACTCTTACAAAGTCATATAAATCATCTGAGGCGTACCGACAAGTTGGAAGCCACGTAGCTGAAATATGTAAACAAGTAATTAAGCAGGAAATTAATTTTATAGTTTAATTTCTTCCCATGCACAGAAAAAGAAAAAGAAATTAAAGACTGAATTGGCATGATCAGTTTCAGGATTGTGGAGCAGTGGAGGAGAAGAAGAGAAGCCACGCTGGATTTATTACTCAGTGTATCGTTCTCACAAGAAGGTCTTTCGTGAACATGTACCGTGATCTGGCTACTACTGGCTGCGCCTAGCTATTTATGTCACCTTGGCTTTAGGCCTCGCCACCATGTTTTACGATGTTGGTTCTAATTATGCATCCATTCAGGTGAGAGAGAGAGAGAGAGAGAGAGAGAGAGAGAGTTTCTTATCCTTTATGGAACTTATATAGAAATGAGCCTTTTACGTGTGGGTTTAAATCTTCTGTTTTAATAAATTAAGCTTAACACGTAAAATATTTAATGAAAGATAAAGAGTTGGGATTTAAATTCAGACTTTTGACACTGATACTAAATTAAATTACCATTTATTCCAAAAACTTAAACAGATATAAAAGAGTAAATTTAATCATTAAATCAATACTTTAAGAGAGAATATTCATTATATACAAATTAGGATTACTTTAAATACTAAGTTAATCATTATGCTTTTTAATTTTTTCAGGCAAGAGGTTCGCCTCATGTTTGTAGCTTCGTTACTAACTTTCATGACCATCGGTGGATTCCCTTCTTTCGTGGAGGACATGAAGGTTGTTTTTGTTTAGTCATCGTTGAACTATTTATCAATTTAAGCATATATATATATATATATATATCTATTATACAAAAATTTTAGGAAAAATTTCATAAAGGCCCCATAAACTTCCATGTAATTTGAAACCTCCTCCCAAATGTTTGATTTATCTCAGTTTAACCTCTCGAACTTCTAATTTCTTTTAGAAAACTCTCATTCGTTAGGATCTTCTGTTAAATCATAATAGAGTTTAGTAAAAATTACCAAAATACCTCTCATTTTTTATTTTTTAATAATTGTTTTTATTTTTTGTTTAAAATACATGGGTATTTTGAAAATTTCAAAAAATTTTGACTGTGAAAACAGACGGAGGGGGGGTGAAATGAGACAAATTAAAAGTTTGAGGGACCAAAGTGAGAGAAATCAAAACGGGTGGGTGGGGAGGGGGTGGCGGGGGACGGGGGGGGGGGGGGTGGAGGGTTCTTCAAATCACATGGAAGTTTAGGGAGCCTTTGTGAAGTTTCCCCAAAATTTTATAATAGTATCATTCTCAAGAGTATCATTATGCTCATTTATGAGTACGACTGACAATTTTTTACACTACTTGTGAATTCGACATGAAATTAGTGAATTATGATTTTTTATAATCAGGTTTGGGTCAATCCCAGGTCAACTTGCATAATTCATGGGTGACCCACATAACCCGTATAAATTAAATTAGTTTTTTTTATACAATTAAAAAACAAAACCCTTAAAAGCTAAAAATTCATATAAATTCCTTTTCATAAAAAAAAATCATAAATTTATATAATTATTTTTATTTTTTAGTTCATTTAAATTTATATACAGGTCAAAACGTGTCAAACAAGTCATATTTGGATCAACCTAACATGACCTGTTTATTAAATAGGTTATGTTGGTTGAGTCAAGTCAAGTCAACCCAACACGGCATGTTATTGAACGGGTTATGCGTGTCATGTCATGTTTCCCGCTTATTTAAATAAGTCGTGTCATGATTAATAAATTTGACTCATTTAACTAAATAGGTGGGGTTCGGATTGATTCATAAGTCGACCCAACCCGAACCCGACACGCCAACATGAACTGCTAGCCCTACGACTTTTAAGCAATTGATTTAATCATATCATTGTATTTTGTATTCTTCTGAGCATATATCATTGTGAATTGTTACCAATGTTTTATTTTCTCTCACTTATATATCCAGGTATTTGGACGAGAAAGATTAAATGGGCATTATGGGATAGTTGCATTTGTAATTGGCAATATATTTTCTGCTATCCCATACTTGTTATTGATTTCAATGATTCCGGGGGCAATTGCTTATTACCTTCCTGGACTTCACAAAGGGGTTGACCACTTCATATACTTTGCTTGCATGCTTTTTGCTTGCATGATGTTGGTGGAAAGCCTGATGATGATTGTTGCAAGCATCGTGCCTAATTTTCTAATGGGTATAATAACGGGTGCCGGAATTCAAGGGCTTATGATTTTAGCCGCTGGATTCTTCCGATTGCCAAACGATATGCCCAAGCCAATTTGGAGATATCCATTCTACTACATTGCATTCCACAAGTATGCCTTCCAAGGGCTGTTCAAGAATGAGTTTGAAGGGACAACCTTTCCCGGCAATCCCGCCGGAGGGCCACACATAGTTACCGGTGAAGAAATTTTGAGAGATACATGGCAAGTGGAAAGGGGTTACTCTAAGTGGGTAGATCTTGCTATCTTATTGGGAATGCTAGTTTTGTATCGAATTTGGTTTATGGTGATCATTAAGACCAGTGAGAAGATTAGGCCTATTTTAAGAGCTTTCTTGTCGGTGACTCCTAAGCAAACAGCAATGGTCATGATAAATCCCTCTGCTACACCTTTGCACGGGGAGAGTATGTAGAAGAACATTGATGCAAGTCATGTAATATTAGAAAATAATGAGCGAGGGAGTTTACTTTGGATTTCTTAAGTAAGCTAGCCGGCTCGATAGATCTTAAGGCCTAAGAGCACTAGTAACAACTTCCCTTAAATCTCATTTACTTCTCTAGTGTAAAGAAAATTGTTAAAAAAAACTCTTGTAGCAGCTTCTCTTAGTGTTTCCTAAACTAAGGCAACACCAATAGAACTCAAAGTTGTTCCCTTTATCTAGGTAACCAAAAGTGGTTCCCTTAATATTATTTTAATATAAAAAAAAAATTATCTTTCCTCTCTCTTTCCTCTAACATTTGTTTGAAACAATATTTAAATTGTTTCTCTTTCCTCTCTCTTTCCCCTATCATTTAATTTAAAGAATATTTAAATGGCATAGATAAATGATAAGGGAAATTATTGTAGAGCTTATTTAAATAGAGAAGCAAAAAGTAGTTTGGTTCCCTACATTAAGAAAAAATATAAGGGTCATTAACTAGTTAAGGCCCGTTAACCGATCGAGGCCCATATGCTGACCAGGGTCTAGTGTTCTGTCTTGTTGCCAAGAGACCTTCACTGTTCAGTGATTGGATCCATTCATCTATCCCAATCGCTACCTTAGGTTAAAACGTCAACTCTCATGACATTGTCATTGATTAATTAATTAGACTCGCATTTAAAAGAATATCTTCAAACCATATTCCACATTCGGCGATTTCAGAGTACCAACACTGTGCACCTAACATGCTACAGTACCTGAGCATGACTAACATCCAATCAACACCATGACTCGAGGACTATAAGCACCATAGCTTGGTGACACATGGCACTCAGCCTTGCCAGTGCCACCACTGATCCTATAATTAGGGGGGACACGGGGAGCCACTCCTGATTCGTCATTGAATGCGCCGACAAACATCATCAATGACTATAAAAGCCCCACTCGAAACAGTTAACAGTAGTTTTGGACACTCATCCAATTATGCTACTCTATAGCCTACACTCTCAATTCAGTCTTTATCCACCTTTAAGTAATAACTGAGTAAGGCATTGGAGCTATCTTTCGCCGGCACCGCTCAACAAGCTCTTTGGCCTTATCTGTTATAACACCCCAAAATATTAATAAGGGTTTATTAAGCATAAGTTTTAATTAATAAAATACTCATTATTTTAAAAAATTGTCAAATGAATTATTATTTTTAGAAAATTACACCTATCAAACGTTCAAACCTCACTCCTTGAACGTTTCATAGTGTCGTGTAGCACTGATCTTGTTGCCAACACATCTGCACATGTGTTAGAAAATGCATCGAATGTTTGATATAGTAAAAACGAATGTTTGAAGGAAACCCTAGGACCCTTGGACAATAGTAAATAAGTGTTCGATAAAGTTTGAAAAGCACTTTAAACCCTTGGACCACCTCAGCTTCACTCCTATAAATAGGCCTCCACCATCCTTCATAAATCACACCAATCCGCCCCAAACACTTCAGAGCACCAAGTTTTAGAATGAGAAAAAGAGATTTTAGAGAGAGGAGTCTCTTTGGAGAAGATTATCCTCCTCAAGGTAATATTCGATTCCGAATCCTTTCCTTATGTTTTATATCACTGATTGTGTTAATACTAACCATGTTATAAGTTTTAAAAATGGCATGTGCATGTTGTACAAATATCCATCTAAATAAATAAGCGAATAAATGCACGTTTTACTCACAAGTACACAAGATCAAAACGATAATATAGATGGCAAATACGAGATCATTCCCACGAGGATTGGTAAAATATGTTTGAAAAGAAATTCCTAAAAGGATATTGTTGAATGGAATGAAATAAATGATTAAATTGAAATAATAAGATAAAAGGGTAGGGCATCGATATCCACCGCTAATCATACTTAATTAAGATTAACAAAATGCACAATACTACAATCATATCAAGATACTCACTGTTTGTTGGCCTAAGGGTATGGTATCTACTCCAAAAACCATTGATTCCCCTAAGCAACAAATTAGGCATAATATCTACTCTAATTCTTTTCTTTCTCAAAGGATTTAGCATGGTATCTACTAAGTTGTTCTTTGAGAAAGTATAAATCTATGGAAATCGACAAACACACTAAAACCTAGAACATGGTATCTATTCCGGTCTTTCATGTTGATTATCCCAAGAACCCGCAATTGGTTCTTTTATCACTCTACTAGGCCCAACACTTGGCCATCCAAATTGACCTAAATAACATATCCATACCACAAGCATATGATGGTCAAACACATACATGTGAGGAATTCAAAAAAATCGAAAATAATCAAGTTAAGCATCAAAATATGAATTGTAGCAAGACAAATTGAAACCTTCAAGAGACATGATTAGAGCTTTAATCGAGCCCTAAATAAAGTATTAGCTACACATAATTCAGATGAAAATCATCCCTATAAGAAAATAACAAAAAAAAAAAACTAGAAAGAAATAAAGAACTAAGAAAAACCTTTTTTTGAAACCTTTGATTCTTCTCCTCAAGCTTGTGTGTTTGTTTTGGAGGACTTAAGGGAGTATTTATAGAGTTTAGGAACAATCCTAGTCAATTTCATGTACCCTAGGAAGTCCAAAATCGAGTTGGAGTAGGTTTATAATTTTTTCAAATCGGATCTGCAGACGTTACTGTTCACTGCACAAAGTCGCTCGAGCCACCTTGATAAGTCACTCGAGCAAACCTTATCTGCTTTAGAATTTTCTTAGTGATTTGTTCCTCTCTGAGTCCTCTTTCTAACGCCTTTGACCTTGCCTTAATCCGAATTTTGAGCTAAGAGTTATGGCCAAAATAGTGCACAAGGGTCAAATGCTCAACAGCTTTGCAACAGTTAATGTGTATTAAGCCCGAGATGATAGAATTGACTTCTTTTCTTCCAAAACCTACCAAATACAAGAAAAACACAAAAAAAAAAAAAAAGACAAAACATCATATTATAATGAAACTAAAGGATTACCATATGTGAATTAAGGGGTTTGAATGTGTAACATTCAGCACTTATCAGCATGTTAGAGTTTAAAAACTTCTATGAACAAAAGTGTTAAAATCCTAAAATGATTTTTAATTTATGCATGTTTTTATGTTTTATCATGATGGCATGTCTTGTTATAATTGTTAGAGGTTGGTTTAAACTTAGCTTTAGTTTATAGTAAGGTTTATGAGTATTTTTGAAAATTTTATGCATTCTGGCGATCATTAAATGTTTCACAATCTCTGGTTAAACGTTCGATCCTCGAGGCCAAATGTTCAGCCTAGATGCCAAACATTCGATATTGTCCTGAAATGTATAATTAGGGTCTTTGTGATGGATTAGTGCACAAGACTTATGATTAAAGGTTTTATGTATTTAGAATAGTACTCTCAGTGTATTGTTGGGTTGTTTTGCAGTAGCAGGATTACGAGATGTCTGGAAAGTTGGATGAGCGTTCTAGGTAAGTGGATAATTGAGTATGAAACTGTACATGTTTAAAGTATGATATGTCAACGGACGGGTCACGTTCTCTTTTAAGTTATGAGCTATACTCTTTACAGCATGATTAATTGCTTATATTCTTACTTTGAAAATTAACAAACAATACTTACATTATATGACATGATACAGAAACTACCATGGGCTACCATTATACAGGTTAACCTTATGGTAAAAAATGAATTATTGTTATAAGGGCCTTGGATCCAGAGGTGGTTATGAATGACCAGCACACCATTATTTGAATGGGGTCACTGTTACGGCTTTACTAGTAGCGTAAACCACCCGAGGCCAGACTTGGTCGGACTGCTAGTATAAGATGATATGTTTGTACAATATTCGGGGCACCTGTATTGTACCAAATATTATTACGAGAACACGCAAACCCTCTTAAGAGGAGGTTAATGTCTCGGGTAGACCATATTATTAACATATGACCTAATTTATATTATATGTAAAGCACATTTCATGCATTAAAACCTAAATGCTTTATCACTGGCATTATGCCCACCCTCTTCAAACAAATCATAAATTTTTCAATGGCATAATGATGGAGATAAAGCACACCATTTATATAAAAAGTCCATGCTTGTGAATAATATTTTATAACTGTGGTTAAAGGCTCACTTCATAAACCAATTTCATATTCTTTTTGCTTACTAAGTCAATAAACTTACTCAGTTACTTCTTTTACCTGTAAAATACCACGATGTTTTACAACTTATCAGGATTCCAGGACATTGTGAGATAATTCACTGGGATGAAGACGTCAAGCGAGTAGCCCGTATTCTCATGTTTTGTTAAGTTATTAATTAGTTGTGTCTGTTTAGTAGCTTTGTATCTATTATTGATGATAGATTTGTAATCAGAGGATTTAATAAACTCAAATGAACTATTTCTATTTTCACTATTTACTCTGATAATTAGTAATGAGTAGTGGATTTAGTCAGCTACCAGTTAACTGATCTGAATACCCTACGGGTAATACTCTAGGTTAGTCAAATTAATTGACTTTGGGGATGTTATAGTGATTCCAAGCCGATGTTTTACAGATTCTCTTCCAAGAGAATATGGATATCTCTGAGTCTTATTCTGAGTGGATTATGAGAAACAAACCATGAATTTAATTGCAAATTAATTAATTTTCTGGTGCGTTATAGATGGTATCAAAGCGATCGGCTTGATTAATCGCATAGATGATTTGAGAATAGGTATAGATTCAGTAGGCTTCAATTATGTGCAAACCAGAGTATAGGAGTAGAATTTAACAATGTTTGCTTCATTGAGGTGTAGGCTAGTAAAAGCCTATGATTGTTTGCCTTAGTATAATGTTTGTATACGAGCTCATCGATCACCTTATTACAGCCGTTTAGCCCTACTATACAAGTAGATGCGCGATTAGCGCAGACATAAGATAATGCTACATGATTGGCCGCCAAAATACGGACCATATGCACCAGGGTACAAACCTCTCTCTACAACTCGAAGGCTAGAGATTATAGAAAGAGGGCATATCTGGGTACTTGAATCAGAATCATCTGAAGAAGACAAAGAGGTCCCACTTGTCGGGTCAAAGCACTCGGTTGACGAGATGATATGAGAAGAGATATGAATGCTAAAAGCTAAAGCATTGCAAAGGGGACGTCGCCAAATGACAGCTTTCCTATTGAGCATTAATAAGGATTATGAGGCAATGGTCAAGAAAGATGAAGACCTATCCAAGGATGATGCTAGCAATGACGACGCTTAGATAGAATATCTAGGATCACACAGGAGCACTCTGTAGTTGGATGAGGGTTGCATTTTGGGTAGAGGAGCACACTTTTGCTTTAAAGAATGAGTTTAAATCTCCTTTTGGTCTTGAAGTTGAAGTTTTAAAATTTGCTGTCTCTTGAAAAGAATATTTGAAGGGGCTCTTTGAAAATAAAAAAAAAAAGTTTTAAAATGAATCAAACGTGTGGCATCTCACATCGTCTGGGTATAGGGATGGAAAAGTACTTCAATGTTTATTCGTACCCTTCTTGACACAACGCGTTTTAAAGTCGTAATGACCATGAACCTATCAGAACTCCGAAGTTAAGCGTGCTTATGTGAGAGCAGTACTAGGATGGCTGACCTCCTGAGAAGTCTGCTTTAGAGGAGCCCAAAGTAGATAATATTGTGTCATTCAAGTGTGGCAGGTCATTACATATGGTATTAAACTCGTTGCCTAGTTTGAGATGGGGGAGCGTGCACAAGCCCATAAGGGTCGCCAGCGAGGATGCTAGGTCCCAAGAGGGTGTAATTGTGGCATCGCACATCGTCTGGGTATGGGGATGGAGAAGTGCTTATATGTATATTTGCATGCTTATTGACACAACACGTTTTAAAGTCATGATGATTATGAACCTATCGAAACTCTATAGTTAAGAGTGCTTATGTGAGAGTAGTACCATGATGCGTTACCTCTTGGGAAGTCAGTTCGAGGGAGCCAAAAGCAGACAATATTGTGTTGCTAGGGTGTGGCAGGTTGTTACAAAGCATTCAAAGTACGGTTTAAATGTTCGAAGCACAAGCCTCAAACGTTTGACGCGCGCGTATCAAATGTTTATACGATTCTCAAACGTTCGATACAACCCATAATGCGATAAGTCCGAGACTTAAACGGCAGAAACTCATTTCTCTCCCATTTTCTCTCCAAAACTCATTTTCGGCCATATCTCCCTCAAAATCCTCCAAAACGTTGAAGATCCAAACTCATTTTCAAAGATTTTTAAAGGTATGTGTGATTTCAACCAGTTATTTTATTATTTTGATTATTTTCGATATTCATTTTCATAAGTGTTGTACAAATATCCACCTAAATAAATAGGTAAATAAATGCATGTTTTACTTGCAAGTGCACAAGATTACAACGATAATATAGATGACAAATATGATATCATTCCCATGAAGATTGGTATAAATTATGCTTAAAGAGAAATTCCTAAAAAGATTTTTTGAATAAACGAGATAAAAGATTTGAATTGAAATAATAAGAGAATAAGGTAGGGCTTCGATATCCACCACAAATCATACTCCGTTAAGAACACAATTTGCACAATGCTACAATCATATCGAGATACTCACTGTTTGTCAACCTAAGAGCATGGTATCTACTCGAAAAGTCATTAATTTTCCTAAGTAATGAATTAGGCATGGTATCTACTCTAATTCTTTTCTTTCTTAAAAGATTTAGCATGGTATCTACTAAGTTGTTCTTTAAGAAAGTATAATTCCATGAAAATTGACAAACACACTAAAACCTAGAACATAATATTTATTTTGGTCTTTCATGTTGGTTACCTCAAGAACTTGCAATTTGTTTTTTTGTCACTCTACTAAGCTCAGGACTCGGTCATTCAAATTGACTTAAATAACAATCCCCACATGTCATATGCATAAGATGATCAAACCAATACATAACTCATATGAAGAACGAACAAAAACTCGGAATAAATCAATTAAGCATCAAAACATGAATTGTAGCAAGGCAAATCAAATCCTTAAGAAGAAATGATTAGGGCTTCAATCGAGCTCTAACTAAAGTATTAGCTACACATAATTTGGATGAAATTCATCCTTATAAGAAAATAATAAAGAAAAACAAAAAATAAAGAAGAACTAAGAAAACCCTTCTCTGATGCAGCTCGAAATCTGTTCCTCTAGCTTATGTATTTGTTTTGGACAACTTAAGGATGTATTTACAGAGTTTTAGAGCAATCCTAGTCGATTTCGTGTAGCCCACAACTCCAAATTCGACTTGGACTTGGATTACAAAATTTTCAAAATAAGGTTCTACCGATACTCTATTTCAGCGTACAAAAGCGCTCAAGCCCTTTTTTTTTTTTTTCAGCTTTTCACCAAAATTTCTTTTAAGCGCGAAACTTGATGGAATTGATTTCTTTTCTTTTAAAACTTAAAAATTACAAGAAAACACAAAAACATCACAAAACATTATACTATAATGAAACTAACAGATTAACATATGTGAATTAGGGGCTCAAATGTGTAACATTCAGCACTTATCAATAAGATTGTTTTAGATTTGGGTTTTTGATGCTTATATATGTTAGAACTATGGTGGGATTGTTGTTGGGCGGTTTTGATCAATGGGTAGATTGAATTCCAACCAAACCCATTCGGGTTTAGGGATTTTACGCCCAAATTCGAAAATACCAAAACCCTTTGAAATCTTTTGATCCTTTATGCTTGATGTGCTAGATTAGGACCTAATGATGTCATAACCATATTTTGATAAAAGCCCGTTACCCCCGTAGCCCCACCATGCCCCATTGTTTTTCATAAACACCAAGTGTTCAGTGAAATTCCCAAATGAGAACCCAAAATTGAAAACCCACATATTTGGTACTATTGGGGCCCATACCCATGGGAAACGCCACGAAATGCCCATAGGTGTAATTTCGTAATTTTACGACCACTCGGCTGGATTTTTTCCCATTAGGCCTAACTGAGCCCTTCTATGAAATTTTCCTCACAAAAGTACCTCGAACCCCATTGAAAACCCTTATACCATCATGTGTGAGCCAACTCGGTGTTTGACACGGGTTATGCCTTGAGACCTGCCCCGGGTTGGAATTCGAAAGGTCACTAGGTATAGCTAAGACTAGACTTAAGATGAGAAATGGATAGGTTTTCCTTTGTTAACAGAAGATGGCTCATACAATGGGACGAAAGAGACGTGAGGACGCAACCGAGGCTTCATCTTCTCGCACTTGACCCAAGTTTAAGGCCTAGGAGACCTAGGTGGCTTAAGAGTCGGATGTTAAGACATCGACATCGGGCTCTACCTCGACCTAGACCACAGAGGTTGCTGCCTCATACTTTGACACCATGAAGTTCCAGGAAATTAGCGCATCCACAGAGTACACTAACAACTTCTATGGGCAGCGACCGCTGGAGGAACGCATCATGGATCTCATAGATATTGGGCAGGAGTCCTCGAGAGTTGTGGAGCTCTTTGAGGCCCAAAGATGGACGGAGATGCTCTCCGATACAAGATCGGTTGCCATCAAGCTGGTGCATGAGTTCTACTCGAACATCCATAGGCACAAGGGGTTATTTAACGACTTGGCTCCGAGGCCAATCCATCCGCATATATCCTAACCTGATCAATGCCCTCACTCACACTCCAAGGGTACCTGACTCTGAGTTTGCATGGTTGATGGACGACACACAACCCTAATCTGCACTAATGGAGTGCTTCACCGAGGGGCAACCACATGAGATGGCTATGGAGGGGACTGGAGGGTTTAGACTCAACAACCTGTCAGTCGAGTATTGGATCATCTACAAGATTGTCATGTGTTGGATTCACCTGGTCAAAAGCAAGGACCCTATCACCTTTGACCGAGCACTCTGCCTGTACACGATACTAACACGCGTATCGATCAACTACGCCACCGTCATCATCGCCCTCATGAGGTAGGTACCCCACAGCGGGATGACCACCTTCCTACCTTTCGGGGTTTTTGATCACCCTAATAGCCGAGCACTTCGAAGTCCTCACTGCCGGGATGAGTACACATCCGGCAAGCGCAACCCTTACCCGCAGATTCTTTTGGGTGAGTAAGGCTCATGTGCGAGGGAGCCTGTAGTCTCAGTGTTGCCTTTGGTTGATCGGCCCACCTGCCAGCAAGCCGCAAGGGCCCACCCATCCGAAGGAGCTACACCATCATAGGCTGCCTCTGCAGGTTAGAGCGAGCCAGCGCTAGATGCTCACGAAGTAGAGATCCTTAAGGGATTGCGGTGAGAGATGGCCGAGTTTCGTCGGGATTGCTTGCTTGAGATAGCTGATCTCCTTGAGGAGTTTAAGGCAGAGTGAGGAGCAGCGACCACCGAGCGACAGGCTCAGGACGCCAATGATAACATGGATTGGGACGCGTTCATCGTGACTTTGGTGGATGATGAGCCTGGCGAGGGAGCACGTGGAGGAGCTGGCGAGGGGACAGGTGGAGAAGCGGGCGAGAGGGCCGAGGGTAGAGATGGAACAGATCCCGTCTAGTTATGTTCTTGTATTTTCTGTTATTTTGATCGTAGGCATAGGCCTAAATTTTTCTTTTTCTTTTTTCTTTTTTTATGTATGACATTTTATTTTATTTCATGATCTTTCCTTGGTTATTAATTACGCATGCAATGATTTTGAAGGATTTTCATCCTATAATTTCAAATGACTTTTAAAAATGGCTTAAATTTCTAGGGCAAAATTTTTATAAGAAGGGGAGAATGTAATACCCCAAAATATTAATAAGGGTTTATTAAGAATAAGTTTTAATTAATAAAATACCCATTATTTTTTTTAAAAAAAAATTATCAAAAGAATTACCATTTTTAGAAAATTACACCTATCAAACGTTTGAGTCTCACTCCTCGAATGTTTAACAGTGTCATTGATCATGTTACTCACACGTCTGCACATGAGTAGGCCATGTATCAAAAAGTACATTGAACGTTTAATATAGTACAAGCGAACATTTGAAGGAAACCCTAGGGCTGTTGGGAAATAATATATCGAACGTTTGACATCGTACATGAAACGTGTGATAAAGTTTGAAAAGCACTTTGAACCCTTGGACCACCTCAGTTCATTTTTACCCTTATAAATAAACATCTCTGATCCTTCATAAACCACACCAATATGCCCCAAACACTTAGAGCACCAAGTTTGAGAGTGCGAGAGAAAGATTTTAGAGAGATGAGTCTATTTGGAGAAGATTATCCTCCTCAAGGTAATCTTTGATTCCAAACCATTTCCTTATGTTTTATATCACTGATTGTGTTAGTACTAAGCATATTATAAGTTTTAAAAAGGCCATACTAGAGTTTAAAATCTTTTATGAGAAAAAGTATTAGAACTCCAAAATGATTTTTAATTTAAACATGTTTTTATGTTTTATCACGATGGTATGTCTTGTTATAATTGTTAGAGGCTAGTTTAAACTTAGGATTAGTTTATAGTAAGTTTATGAGTATTTTTGGCACTTTTATGCATTTTGGTCATCATCAAACGTTCCAGTATCTTGGTCAAACGTTCAATCATCGAGGTCAAACGTTCGGCCAGAATTCAGATGCTAAACGTTCGATAGTGTCCATAAATGCATAATTAGGGTACTTGTGATGAATTCGTGCACAAGACTTATAATTAAAGGTTTTATGTGTTTAGAATAGCACTCTCAGTGTATTGTTGGGTTGTTTTGCAATAGTGGGATTACGAGATATCCAGAGAGTCTGATGAGCATTCGAGGTAAGCGGATAACTGAGTATGAAACTATACATATTTAAAGTGCGATATATCAGCCGACTGATCACGTTTTTTTTTATTTTTTATGTTATGAGTTATACTCTTTACAACTTGATTGATTGCTTATATTCTTATTTTGAAAATGAATCAACAATACTTGTATTGTATGACATGGTACGGAAACTGCCATAGGCTACAATTATACAAGTTAATCTTATGGTCAAAAAGTATTTGTTATAAGGGCCTTGGATTCAGATGTGGTTATGAGTGATCGGCGCACCATTGTTTGAATGGGGTCACTGTTACGGCTTTGCTAGTAGAGTTGGCCATCCAAGGTTGAACTCGGTCAAGCTGCTAGTATAAGACGATGTTGGAACTAGTATCCAAAACTTTAATTAATCATAAAATATTTTAGATGTAATGAATATTGTTGTTTATTTTCTGATTTGATTATTGAACAATGGGCATACTTATTATTGTTTTATATAGCATATATGTGGTTTTGTATTTACCAGTCATATGCATGTAGACAATCCCTAAGTTACATTGTATTTGATTATGGTGTAAGTAATGGTCACCATAGGTAAAAGTTCCTTGTAATTTATTAAATATTGTTTGTAGTCGTAAGTAGAATTGTGAACTCCACATAAACTATAACATGTCAATCTTGATGACTTGACTTAATCCAGTGAATTAGTGTGGTTTCAGATTGACATAGTTGGTGTTATAGCAAGGGAAACTTATACAGGGCTACGCACTGAACAAGACCGCGCGAGTCATCATTCATATAATGATTGTCATAAAGAATGATGAGTGTGCACGACGACTTAAGAATATTAATCTAAATCTTGAGAAGTTTGTGACCCAGATGTCAAGTGGGGATTACATTGGCATATTATACAGTGAGACCAATTATGTAGTCAACATCCTCTGTACATTGGGTAATCAACATGTAGCATTGTGGAGAACAAAGAGATAAGAAAATTTCTCTTGCTTGAGGATCAACAAGAACGATTATCCTATATCTCAAGCCCGAGTATTTTTAATAGTATTTAATTGAAACGGTGCACAGGGTGAGTTGAATCTCACATGGTACATTGGGATAAACATGAGATTTGAATATGGGAACTCAAGGAAAAAGATGTGGTGAACAAAGTGATAATTATTCATCTTTGGTTCAACTACAGAATATATTCCATGGAGGGGTAATATAGCAATTTAATAAGTGTGTCACGAATAATTAATTATTTTTGGCAAAATATGAATTAAAGTTTAGTCACATTTATTTAGTGAAATTATCTGTGATTTTTAGTCAAGGTCATGAGTCATTGGATGACGAGATTTCACGGGACTAAAGAAGGTAATTCTATTTTCCTTCCGGGTCCCTGCTTGAGCTGTTGTAAATTAACTAAGTTATTATGAGCTTCGGTTATTTATTTATTAAGCTGGTTGTTTTAATTTACTAAAACATGAGTTTATTTATTAAGCATGTTGTTTTAATTTATTAAAACATGGGCAAAGGAAAAACTATGTAGAAATTGTAAGAGGGAAAGATTAGGCTTTGGGATAAAACTCAAGCCAGTAACATACAGGAAAACACATGGGCCAGGGAAATATTCCCTCACCCATACGTCATTTTTAAATGACATGGCATGGGCTAGAGATGCATAGGCCAGGGAAATATTCCTTGGCCTATGCATCACTAGCAGCTTAAGTAGAGGCTAGGATTTTTTCAAAACCCTTGCGGTCTACCCCCTTGTCCCACATGGACTATTTTACTCATCTCTTAGTTTTTCAAAGTATATAAATAGAAATTCATACAGAAACAGAAAACTCACTCATTTGCTAACAACTATTGTGATTACAGTTTCTACATAACTGAAAAATTAGTTTAGAGTTTCATCATAGAATTAGTGAGGGATTTCTGTAAAAGACAAATATTATTCTCTTGCTTCTAGTTGTAAGTCCACACTCACAGTCATATTCAGCCATCAAAAAGAAGACCTCGATTTTGTGAAGAACATTGTTCTTCATGTTCTTCGCGTTCTTAGCATTCTTGGAGTTCTTCAAGCCCTTAAAGATCTTGGAGTTTTGGGTGTTCATGAAATTCGTGGTATTCTTCATGTTCTTCATCAACTTCAAAGATCATCAACAACAAAGATGCAAAGGTGGATTCAAATAGCCCTAAATGCCTAAGAAGAGGCCGACAACATCTGTAAGTAAATCTAACTTATGTTTTACTTTAATCTTAAGAAAATCAAAAGCATGTTCATCTTGAAGTTTATTTTGATCCTATATCAGTTTAAAGATTTTATATTCCATCATGCAATGTTTTTGATAAAATAATGCATGATCCCCAATAGACGGTATGTTTGTACAATATCCGAGGCACCGGTATTGTATCAGATGTTCTTACGAGAATGCATAAACCTTGTTGAGAATGGGTTAATGTCTCGGGTAAACCAGATTATTAGCATATGATCTAATCTATATCATATGTGAAGCATATTTCATGCATTAAAACCCAAGTGCTTGATCACCAGAATTATGCCCACCCTCTTCAAACAAATCATAAACTTTTCAATGGCATAATGATGGAGATAGAGCACACCATTTATATGAAAAGCTCATACTTGTGAATAATATTTTATAACTGTGATTAGAGGCTCACTTCATAAACCAGTTTCATATGGTTTTTGATTACTAAGTTAATGGACTTACTCAATTACTTCTTTGACTTGCAAAATACCATGATATTTTACAACTTATCAGGAGTCCAAGACATTGTAAGATAATTCACTGGGATTAAGACGCCAAGCGAATAGCCCGTATTCTCAGGTTTGGTTAAGTTATTTATTAGTCATGTCTGTTTGGTAGCTTTATGTCTATTAATGATGATATATTTGTGACCAAAGGATTTAATAAACTCGGATAAACTATTCCTATTTTCGCTATTTAGTTTGATAATTAATGATGAGTAGTAGATTTAATCAGCTGCCAGTTAACTGATCTAGATACCTTATAGGTAATACTCCAGGTTAGTCAAAGTAATTGACTTAACTCTAGGGATGTTATAGTGATTCCAAGCCGGCGTTTTACAAATTCTATTCCCAAGAGAATACAGATATTCCTAAGTCTTATTCTGCGTGGATTAAGGCTGAGAGACGAACCACAAAGTTAATTAATTTCCTAGGATGTTACATCTGTTTTTCTTTTGCAAAAAGCGATCACTTACGACTGTTATAGGAGTTGCTGTATTATCAACTAAAAATTGTCACAACATATTAACATAACCACATGATTAAATTAATGTGAAAAGAAAAGTGTTTCAGAAGAAATATATATATATATATACCAGGTATTTAGAATCAGCATAGCTTGAAAGAAACATAGTCATACTATAAGTGCATCAAGTGAAATAATATTAACTCACAAAAAGAAAAGAAAAGTGGAATAATATTATAAGATAAAGAATGAAACGTTATATAGACAAAACAAAGAAACATTGAAGCAAATAACCTTGAATAGAATCCATTTGTATCTTGGAAAAATAGAACCCAACTCAAACCAACAACATGCTAGAAATAATCATGAACCACTATTAAAAAAATGTTAGAAGTCCATTTTTTCAAGCTAAGTTTCAAATAAAAGCATTTGGAAACCCTCCCTTCCAAACCTTTATGTGATGATTGTTTACCCTTGTTGGGCATCTTATCTCCCAATAATTAGTTGGTTAATGCAGCCCTTATGAAAGCTTGGGAATTTGCTGTCTCATTCTCCATTGCGGTGCTTGGGCCTAACAAATTTTTGTTTAAGTTTTCCAAGCAAGAACATATTTTCAAAATCCTCAAGTTGATCACTTTGAATGTAAATGGCTCTTTGCTCATTCTACAAATATCTCATTTTTGGGCTTAGGTGCATGGACTGCCATTGAATAATATGTATCTTCGAAATGCTATAGCCATTAATAAGGTTCTTGGTAGTTTCCTGAAAGTTGATAGTCTTGGAGCTAAAGGCGTGACCTTTAGAAGCTATTTTAGGCTGTTTGTTTGAACTTGATGTTAGCCAACCTCTAAAGCCCAGTTTTCTTTTACAACGAGGGAAGAGACCCTATCTGGGTGTTTTTGAAGTACAAAAGATTGGACGACTACTGCACGTCATGTGGTCTTATTGGCCACAAACTGTTTGGGTGTCGGTCTCCTCTAGAAATCAAGTTTCCAAAAGATACAAAATTTTCCTTAAGATTACGATCTTCTCCAACCTCTTTGCCAGCGGCTTCTGAAGAGTTGGTTTCCACAGATGGGGAATCATCCCAATCCATCCCTTTCTCTCCAGCTCATTTCCATGGAGGTGAGTCAACTCATTTGCCGAGTTGCTAATCTCAACACCCAGTCACTTTTCACTAATCCCAAGGTCACCTTGTCACCTATGAAGACCATTCACCTTACCTTTGCCCCTTTCGAATTCCACAAAGACCAATCCCACCTACCTATGACGTCCTTGCAGCCCAACCCTCCACGTCGCTTCTCCCCCATATTGGTTTCCCTCCTTCCTCACCAAACAGGCTCTCACTTCATTAAATGTGGCATGCAATTTCACATCCACCCGTGCACGAGCAGACGTCCCATTAAATGAACCTCCTTTTTTAAATCAACCCTTTACCCATTTGACTGCTCAATCCAATCCCAACTTATACATTAATGTCATTCGATTCCTCTGCGGTTACATTTCTTTAGCCTATACTCGGGATACCATTGGGCCTAATCCTCTCTCTTACCAAAACTTTTTTCCTATCCAACCTCATACCCCTTCTATTGGCCCAAATCTCAAATGGTTTTCTAAAGTCATTTCAACCCCCATCTCAGCCCAAAACACCTTTCCCCACTTAAAGGATCCTGCCACCTCCAGGAGATTTAGCAACGTCTCTTCAAAAAAAAAAAAAAAACCAGACAATCACGTTATCCTCCTCCTCCCCCTAAAAAACCCATTCTCCCCTTCCCGACAGTAATCCTCCTTCCTAACAATGGCTCTACTCCCTTCCCATCCCAGTTTTAGCCCCCTAAAAAAAATAGGGCTCGTGAAGAAGATTATTTGGTCACTTCCAAACAAGGCCCGAGAATCTTTCCCCAGGTGGTGGACGTGGATTTTAACTCTTCTCCCCAGCCTATGGACACCGGTGCTGTGGTCCTTCCTCTCAAGGATCCCTCAAAACTTTTGACGAGGTCTAACTTTAAGAGGCAACTCGGATGAAGAGAAACATTTCAAATATTCCTCAGGATACAGAGCAAGTTGTTGATACCACAATTTCCCCAGGTATTCTCTCAGTTAAGGAGGCAGGTTGTGCCATGCCACCCCAAATCGGTTGCTGATTTGCAATGTCTGTCTTGAAGTTATCTTTCTGTCTGAAACTAAATCTCACCCCCCAGCCCCCCCAGTTTTTGCTATTCTGAATAGACTAGTGTTTTACTTAATGTCTTATGTTTCTACTTCTAGCTCCAGTGGTAGTCTTATTTTAGCCTAGAGATGAGGCATGAAATGCTTTGGTCCTTGGATCCTTTCATGTGTGTATGGCCCTCTGAATAAGAGGGACACGTTTGCTTTTTGGGATTCTTTCACTTTTACTGGTGAAAATTTTGTTGGCCCTTGGCTCTGTATTGGTGACTTTATTCATGATCTGGATCATCACTACAGTATTTCTAGACTAGAATTTTTAGTGTCAAATCCAAGTTTGCCAAATTCAAATTTGGCATATTATAGGGCTTATTTGAATAGTTATCAGGTTAAGAATAAATGCTCTTAAAAATATTGTAAGTAAATTGTAGAGAAAATACTATTTTTTTAAAAAAAAAAAAATCGGTGTCTATTCTTGTAACCATATTTTAATTTGTTGTATTAAGTTAACAACATATATTAATTTGTTTCTTTGTAAGTTTTGTTTCCATATTTTAAATGGCTATCAAAGATGCTATTGACGCCTTAAAAATAGAAAGACTCAAGGAATCAATTTTAGAATGTGAACACACTACATATCATATTTTCTTACACATGAAAAGACTCTGTACACATGTTCTACACCCAAACCAGATGGATATGAGATAGCAGAGGCAATGATGGGGATTTTGGAAAAAAAATTACGGTCCAAGATCATATACACATTTGCAACAGTTGTTAGATAAATACCATATATAGCACTTGCATGGGTGAGAACAAGTTTGTTGTAGACCATGTGAGCCAAATGGAACTCTTTGCTAGTTGGATATTGAAAACTACACACACTAAGAGAGAGAACGAAAAAGGAAGAGAAACACCAAATTGATAGAGGACTTTTTAATCTTTTATTCAACTCGATAAGAACTTGCTTACATGGGTATTTATAGGATACAAATGACCTTCTAACTTCTTCACATTAACTCCATTCATTTACATCTCATATAACTCTCATGTAACTCATATCTAAGATAACTCTTGAAAAACCAAAAGACACAACCTCTTCAAGTTACTTAGTAACATACAAGAACATGAAAAGACTCAATAAATATTATTAAATTAAGTTTATTATTCAACACCCCATTTTAAACTTAATTTCTAGTGACTCAAAGCAAAGCTCATAGTTTGCTGAAAATCTCATTTTTGAGGGGCTTTGTAAAAATATCCGCAACTAGATCATGAGTCTTCACAAACTTTAGTTGTACCTCCTTTTTGACAACACATTCTTTAAGAAAATGATACCTTGTGTCGATGTGTTTGCTTCGATCATGGAACATTGGATTTTTCGCCAATGCAAGCGCTAATTTGTTGTCAAGAAATATTTCCGTAGCATCTTCTTGTGGCATGTGTAGCTCTTTCAATAATTTCCTCAACCAAATTGCATGACAAACACATGATGTAGTAGCAACATATTCAGCTTCACACGTTGAAAGTGTTAGAATTGGTTTCTTTTTAGAACTTCAAGTAAATGCCGAACTACCCAAATAGAAAAAAAATCCGACGGTGCTCTTTCTATCATCCACATCTCCACCCGAATCGCTATCACTATAACCCACAAGTTTGAATTCAATAGAAGATGGATAAAGTAGGCCAAAATCAATTGTACCATTGAGATAGTGAAGAATTCTTTTAGCCGCCTTGAAATGAGTTGTGGTAGATGACTCCATATAGCGCCTAACAAGCCCAACTCCATAAAGAATATCTAGTCTTGTGCATGTCAAGTATCTCAAACTTCCAACTAAACTCCTAAAGTTTGTTGGATCCACATTTTCTCCTTCTTCATGCTTTGACAATTTAAGTCCACATTCTACCGGAGTGCTAACCGGCTTGCAATTGGTCATCTTGAACTTTTTGAGAAGTTCCCTTGCGAAGCTTCCTTGAGAAATAAAAATTCCTTTATCCATTTGCTTTACTTCAATTATAAGATAATAGGACATGAGGCCTATATCTGTCATTTTGAATTCTTAAGTCATTAGTTTCTTGAACTCTTTGAACATACTTGGATTCTTGCTTGTAAAAATTAAATCATCCACATATAAGCAAACAAGCAACATATTTCCATTTTCACACACCTTAGCATAAAGAACATATTTGTGACGACCCGATTCATAATTACACTGTAGCTAAATTTTTTTTTGAAAACATACAGTAACAATGAACCGGATCTATCACCACAGGGTGATAGAAAACACCTACTATACATGTACCTCACAACGTATCATGAGATACACCTATTACATCAGAGTCATATATCACAACAAATATAAACTAAACGGAAGCATTTATATACCAAGGGAGTAATCAATACACCTGTAGAGCTGACAAGAAAAATACTAATGATTTAAAATTTACAATGTGACATATACAAAAAGAATGGTTATATAACGGTGTCACATGCGACACAAGCCAATATACAAAATATAGTTTGTGAAAGCATCACAAACATGAACAAAAGAATAGACTAAAGTCATGTCTATACAAAAGAAGTACGTCCCACGACATCAGTCGTAGTAGCCAAGATAGTAGGCTATGGGATCATCATCCACATCTCCTGAACCTGCATCAACATCTATGCAACCATAGAAATCATCCATGATTACATAGGCGGAAAGAAAATGAGTGAGTCAACAGATTCAATGAATAAAATCCACCGAGTTTTTGTAATGAACCGAAGTGTTAGTTACATAAATTTACAATAATAGCTACTAAGAATATGACATTTTATTTTGAAACATAAAGCAGCTGATGAAGTAAATACATGTGGACATAAAACATCATAAATAGTATAATAGATGGGTACATGCATGTACGTTCCAGTCTCCCACCTGTACTAGCACACATACGCACTCAACTATGTTATAAATATATTATATAACTTAGCTATACTCATATACAAGTATTCCCTTTCTTCAAGGGTGATAACACAAGCATATAAGTATATCTAAGCAACAAAACATAAATCACATTATAACTTAGCTATACTCATATACAAGTATTCCCTTTCTTCAAGGGTGATAACACAAGCATATAAGCATGTCCAAGCAATAAAACATAAATCACATATGCAGCTAGCCGTAAGAATATACATATGTGTTTTTTCATGAAACCTCATATGCATACTAATACGTCTATGATAAAGACCAATAAATCATCATATAATATGTCTCATAAAACAATCATAAAATCATCATGCTCTTATGCAATGTCTCTATCTCTGGTGCACACAGATTTTTACAACCCCTGTGGCGTGGGTTACTCTGTACTCTATCTCTTTCTCTTTTATTTGTTGCACACAGATTTTTACAACCCCTGTGACACGGGTTTACATACACTCTTTATGCTCTTCATACATATACTCTGAAATATCATGCAAACTCTTTACTCTATGTTCATATCATCTTATAAATCTTTGTCATATTTCATTTTTCTCAAATATCAAAATCAGTAAAACATCATAAAACTCATCATTTCAATAATTTCCGCTATAATCATAAAACATCAACAAAGCATCAAAATTCATCATCAATCACTCATCAAATCATCATAAATTCTCAAGAAGATAGTCGAAAGCACAAATCACAAATTATCACAAGATATCATCGGTTTGAATTTTAAACAATTATATTGTTTCTTCAAAATCTCATAAAAATATTTATTTGTTTAGCAAGTACTACATCTGCTAAACATTGAAAACAAAGCATGAAATATTTTAAGGTGTGTATCACTCTCAATAAGTATAAATACTTACCAATTCCGCTTGATGAATATCAACTTCTAGCACGAATGTTTAAGCAATACCCGCTACACATATACATTGCTATAACATCAATAACTATATACTCTAACTCTAACTCAACTACCCAATAACTAAGATACTTGAAAACACAAGTATCAATGTGGCCATAAGCTACCCATAGAATTCTAGGGTTCCAAATAGCATAAGAATCATCTATATAACTAACTCATAATGAATTACTAGGGTTAGACATCATAAAACCCCAAAATACTAACTATGAAAAATCTAGGGTTTTGGACATTTACCTCAAAGCTTGAAGAATCCGGAGTTGTGCGCTTCGGAATTTCAACCCGATGTAGAGAGAGTCCAAACCGATGAGAATCCTAAGAAAATGACCAATGCTAAGCTATACATTCGAAATTATAGCTCAAGCATTGAGAATTTAGAGTTTTAAGAAATTTTACCTCGAATCAATCGGTGAAGTTAGGTTTCTAACGCCTAGAATCTTGATTCCGGGGTTAGAAATATGTTTGGAGGCTCTCCAAGATCATTACCAAGGGTTTGGATATAAACCCTATGAGAGAGAAGAGAGAAAATGTGTGAAGAGAGAAGAAAAATCAGAAAAATGAGCTGAAAAACGCGTTTCAGCCTATTTATAAGTGAGTGAACAGTGCCACCGTCCGGACCCTCAAATGGACAGTCCAGACGACAGTGCATGGTCCGTCTGGACCCTGCTGTTGACGACTTGCGGACGATCGCTACTGACTAATTAGTGGAAGAGGACCGTCCGGACGACCTGCGGACGCTGCTACAAATGGTCGACACTGCCAGCTCATTTTGACCCCCAAAATGTTGGAATTGGAAAATTTTTGTGAAATATAAAGTTGTAGGTCTTTGAGTTAGCTTTCCAATTCCATAAAGTTGTCCTCAATCGGAGTTCTGAGTCAAAAGTTATGACTATTTTAGTCCGATGGGGTCAAAACTAAAACTATCAATTCAAGTGAAAAACACCAAAATACTTTCCTAAAGCTTATTTTCTTTGAATTTGTCCATCCTTCTTACTTTTTATTAGCTTTTTACCATTGTCTATTTAAAGTGATTTATAATCCATAATTAAGATCTTGGGCGCTACAATATTCATGAGGGAATTTGATGAAGCCACTCTCTTTAAAGTAGTTATCAATTTTACTATTCTATGCTCTTGGTGCTTGTTTTAAGCCATACAACGCCTTTTTCAATTTCAATATTTTCTCCTCTTCTCCTTTGATGACATAGCCCATATGTTGTTCAACGTAAATTTTTTTTTCAAGAATTCCATTCAAGAAAGCGGATTTTACATCCATTTGATAAATCTTCCATTTATTTTGAGCCGTAAGAGAAATTATCATTCTTATGGTTTCCAAACGTGCAACAGGAGAAAAACTTTACCATAATCAATGTCAGGTCGTTGACTATATCCCTTGGCAATCAACTTTGCTTTGTATCTCTTGATTTCTCCTTTAGCATTCTTTTTTGCCTTGAACACCCACTTCACTCTAATGGGTTTTTGTTCTTTTGGAATAGTCAACAACTACCATGTGTTTTTCTTTTCAATTGCTTTGATTTCCTCATCCATAGCATTTCTCCATTTTTCATCCTTCACCGCTTTTTCAAAACCTATTGTTTCACAATCTGCAAAATGACAAAAGAGATTTAGATCATCATTTAAATTCTCTGTTACCTCATAGAGTTCTTAGAGACTTCTCATGTGTGGCAGCCTTTCAGTAGAGCTTCCTCTTGAAGATGACGACGACGATGTACTAAAATTTGTTGGTGATGGAGAAGGTTGAGTGAGCTCTTCGTTTCTTGACTCTTCTTCTTCAAGAAAAGGAAAGAAATCATATTTTTCTTCCTCTTGTGTGCTCCAATCCCAAAAGGCTTCTTCGTCAAACTCCACATCTCTACTAATGACAATTTTGCTTACATTTGGATTGTAAAGCTTGTAGCCTTTAGAACTTGAGTCATAGCCAATGAAGATGTTCCTCTTGCTTTTATCATCAAGCTTGGACCGCTCTTGATCCGGTACATGTGTATAGTCAATGCTTCCAAAAACTCACAAATAAGAAACACTTGGCTTTCTTCCGCTCCATGCTTCTAGTGGTGTTTTGTTCCATAGGCTTCTTGTAGGACAACGATTTGACAACTATACAGCACAGTCAACAGATTCCACCCAAAATTCTTTAGTCATTCTTTTTGTCTTCAACATACTTCAATCCATATTGAGAATTGTCCTATTCTTTCTTTCAATAACACAATTTTGCTATGGCAATCTCGGAACCGTTAAAGGACGACGAATTCCATTTACTTCACAAAATTCTTTAAATTCATTAGATGTGAATTCGCATCCTCTATCGGTTCTCAAAGATTTAATACAATAGCCACTTTGTTTCTCTACAATGGCTTGGAATTTTTTGAAAACTTCAACACTTGAGATTTTTCTTTCAAAAAATAAACCCAAGTTTTTCGACTAAAATCATCAATAAAAATAAGTAACGGTTTTTACCGAATGAAGATGGCTTAATTGGCCCACAAATTAAACATCCGCATGAACAAGTTGAAGTGGCTCATTTGCTCTTATAGTAGATTCCCTTGAAAAGCTTTTTCAGAATTGTTTGCCGATAAGACATCCTTCGCAAAGTTGATCTAGTTGATTAATAGAAGGTAAGCCATTCATCATCTTCTTTTGCACCAACAATTTTAATCTGCCAAAATTTACATATCCAAATCTCAAATGCCAAAGCCAAGATGAATCTTTCAAGCTAGTCTTAAGACATTTAGCCACATCCGTTTGAATATTCAATAAAAACATTCTATTGTTTGTCATGGGGACTTTAGCTATCAAATTGTTCTTGTCATCTCTTAGGAAAAGACTACGATTTTTCATATGAACTTCATAGTCTTTTTCCAAAAGTTGTCCCAAACTCAAAATATTACTTTTCATACTTGGAACAAAATAAACATTTGTAATTTTGATGTCCTCCATTTTTCAAGCGAATTAAGATTGTACATTTCCCTTTTATTGGGACTTTATATAGGTGTCCAAAAGTAACATTTCCGCTCACCGATTTATCAAGCTCTACAAAGTTATTTTTGTCTCCACACATATGGTTACTTGCTGCGTTGTCAAGATACCACAAGTTCTTCTCTCCACTTTCTTCTCTTTTATAAGCTAGCAACAAAGTGGGCTCTACTTCCTCGTTCTCAACATAATTGGCTCTTTCTTCAACATCGTTAGTGTGGCTTCTACATTCCTAAGCATAATGACCATAGTTTTGGCAATTATAACATTTAACTTGAGATTTGTTATTCTTTCTTCCATATTGCTTCAAATTATTTCCTCTTCCTCGTCCTCTTGATGTTTGACTTTTCTCTTCGTAGTTCTAGCTATTACGTCCGCCTTTTCCTCTTCCTCTACCGCGGCCACGGCCACGACCTCGTCCACATCCTTGTCCTCTTTGACTCCTTTCTTGCTCATCTTCCTTATCTTTGAAAGAGAGCTTGATCGCTAGAACTTGCTCCAATTAATGGCTCTTCCTTCTTCTTGTTGAGCCTTTCTTCATTGGCTTGTAGAGATCTCATGAGTTGATTAATGCTCATGATTTCTAAATCTTTTGACTCTTCAATAGCAACAACGATATAGTCAAATTTTTGTTACAAGGAACGAAGGATCTTTTCAATGACTCAAACATCCTCCAATCTTTCTCCATGTCTCTTCATTGATTTACTATGCACAACACCCTTGAAAAATAATCCACAATCGACTCGGATTTTTTCATTTGCAAAACTTCAAATTTGCCTCTTAATGTTTGAAGACGAACTTTCTTCACTTTATCAACTCCTTGATAGGAATTTAGGAGAGTCTCCCATGCTTGCTTGGAGGTGGTTGCATTCGCCACCTTCTCGAACATCGCTTCATCCATTCATTGATGAATAAAAGTGAGAGCTTGTTGATCATTCTTTCGAAGTTTTTGTAAAGCCTCTCTTTAATTAGAATTCAAAGGAGTTTCGTCATCACTAGGCTCATGTAACCTTTTTCTACAATCTCTCAAGCATCTTGAGATCCAAGCAAAGCCTTCATGCGAATGCACCAATTATCAAAATTGTCTTTGGAAAGGTGAGGGAATTCAAATGAAAAGGTTGAATTGGCCATTTCTCTAGGATCAAGAAACTGTGTTCTGATACCAGTTTGTTGGATATTGAAAACTAAACACACTAAGAGAGAGAACGAAAAAGGAAGAGAAACACTAAATTGATGGAGAACTTTTTAATCTTTTATTCAACTTGATAAGATACATGGGTATTTATAGGAAACAAATGACATTTTAACTTCTTCACATTAACTCCATTAATTTACATCTCATATAACTCTCATGTAACTCTTATCTAACATAACTCTTGAAAAATCAAAAGACACAACCTCTTCAAGTCACTTAATAACATATAAGAACATGAAAAGACTCAATAAATATTATTAAATTAAGTTTATTATTCAACATTGCCAAGGAACTTACAAATGCTGTTCACCCAGTATCAGATAAATGCAAGTTACAACCATTAACACACAGTGGAAAAGAAATATCCATGACACTGCTTCCAGTTCTTTTAGTATTAGAAGAATAGAGAATACAAAGGAGAATGAGAGAAGGAACAACCGGTAATATAGTTCATATATACAAACCGAACAATGAACCATCTTTCTCATAAGTTACCTATATGGTGCGAGGAAAAAAAAATAATGGTTCAGATTATGTAGAGAAAACAAATGGACATCTTCAGTTTAAAATAATAATAATAATAATAATTAATTAATTAATTAATAGATTCAACTCTAGTATCCTTAAGCCGAGTGACGACGTTGTCGAAGCACATTGACGTTGTTTGCCTCCATCTTCAACTCTATCTTCTTCTTCTTCGTGTGACCGAAGATACTTACCTTTTTGTGTAAGTGGGAAAATCCTAGAAACAAGTGACCAGATATCCAAAAGCTGAATTCTCAAAACATAAAAAAAGAACTCAGTAAACTCATAAATTGTTTACCATGCTTCCAACAAACCTTTGAAGAACTTCTCTGCATCATTCCAACACTTGGGTCTCGCCCAATTGCATGACCATACGTTTATTATTTATCATTACTCTAGTTCTGACACTGCCCGGCCACTCAATTACCGTTGCTGAAGTGTCCATTTAGCCTCCAAGCATGTCCTACAAGGAAATTAATTACTCTATTAATTTGAACAATGGAAAATAATTGGAAATCACATTAGATACACAATATTTTACTGCGTACATAATTCCACTCTAGTCCTACTAATTAAGAATTGATTGGACTAAAATTAATGGAAAAACTTCACTTACTCATGATATTTTGGCATTTTTGTAATTATATTCTTAAAGTTCAAAAAGTTGCAATGTCGGGTTTCCATATTTAAAAATTTTTCAATGTTACTCATATGTTAAGATTTTCTATTAAATTCTAATAGAGGACGTCAAAATATCCACGTATGATCTATATATATAAGTGAGACTGTAGTTTACAAATTTTTTTGTTTTGTTTTTTTGAAAAAAAAAAAAAAAGGTAAAAAGAGAGATGCAAGAAATATTCCACAAAAGAAAAGTTGTTGCGCCACATGAAATATGAGATTATTCCGCTCTTGAGCTTAATATAAAAGTTGGGTCGTTACAATCGGTTTGATAAAATATTGGCTGAGCCATCGGCCCTCCACGATATGGATCACCATCGGTTGACCAAATATGGGATCATTGGTGGAGATCTTATAGGCCTTTTTCGTCGACATTTTGGACCAAAATTGTGGCCTGATTTGAACTAGCCTCCTCCAACAAACGGGTTGGGCCGTGTGGCCTAAGAGAAAAAAAATTTGGCCCAAAACACTACTCATTTCTAATATATGCTGAAATAATTTGAGGAATGAATGTCTCCACAACCACCAAACGTGGGAGCAAGTACTACAAGTGGGAGCATAGCATACATAGTCTCTCGATGACTTTTGTTCCTAAGTGTTGGTTTAGGATTTGGACAGATTCCTTCATCTCAATGCGGTTGGAGTTCGAAAAATAACATGAGAATGGTTTTAGGGAAGGAGCAACAAGGGAAAAAGTCGAAGAAATATGTAAGCGAAAGACTTAACCGGAAACTCAAAAGTGCTAAATTGGAAAGTCAAGAGTATCAAACTATCCTTAGCCAACAGGTGGAATGATTGATAAGAAACCAGATGTATGCACAATAGGGGTGAAATGGGGTGAATTGACAAAATCAAGGTTTAAATTCAAGACTTTTATTCTAATACCATATTAAATCACTACTTATCTTAAAAATTTATTCTCATAAAAATTAAGAGGTACATCTAACCATTTAGTCAATAATTTAATATAACATACTTTTTTTTTTTTTTTTTATAAGCAATAATAGGAAAAGGGGGGAAAGGAACATCAAGGTGAATCATGTCCACTATTGATTCTTATAGGTGAGAGAAACGGGAGAGAAGTGGGAATGCTTCTATAAACATTATGAGAAGCGGCCCATTTGGCAACTAAGTGTGTCCGGAGATTAATATTCCTAGAAACCTTGGTCGCAGATCAAGAAGAAAAATAAGATAAAATAAAAAGTACATCTGAAATAATTTCCCTAGAAGACCAATCTGAACAAAAGCTAGGAATATTCAGAGCCATTATAGTAACCAAAGAGTCACCTTCGAGAAGAACTTTTGAAGAAGGAAAGTAACATTTTGCAATTTCTACTGCTAGGAGTGCTGCATGTGCTTCCCCTGCATTAATATCTAAAAGGGGTAATTTTTTTGCATCAGCTCTCAGAAGAGATCCTTCATGATCTGAAATTACTGTTGCAGCAACCATGAAATTTGATCGAACTGCTACATCAAAATTTATCTTAAGGTGCCCATTTGGTGGTGGAAACCAGGAATCTCTCAAATTCTTATCATTCCAAGCTTTGCGATGAATAGCTATTGATTTCTGAATTTGAATCAAAAGATTTTGAAATTGTGGCATAACCTTATTATGAACACATTTATTCCTAACACCCCATATAACATCAAGAGCAATAACTACAGATAATTGAAAATAATCCGCCTCATAAATAGGAATAAGAAAAATCTCATGAGGATGTAAGATTGCTCCGAAATAAAGCAATTAAATGACTGGCATAAGGGTACGAAGATAGGTCATAATGATGTTAAATTGTTTGTCTTTGTTGTTGTGTGTGGATATTAATTGTACATGCACGTGGCATGTTACCGTTTTATGATGAGGAAATATTTTGGATATTAATCGATGATTTTTTTTTTTTTTTTTTTTTTGTGGTTAGATATTTACAATTGTTGTACATATATGTAAGTGTAGGTGTTTGTGGTGGTTGTATATTGAAATATAGGTATCTTTGTCTTTTGGTGATAGGAGTTTTTTTTTTTTTTTGAATTGTTGCTATCGTTCCTTTTTCTTTTTTTTTTTTTTCATAAATATATAACTTTTATTTCTCAATCAAGAAAATAGAGCAAATTGTTCAAACAAAATAACATCACAAATACAATTTACAATTTCTTTATTCCAAACCTAATCTATATATGATATGTTTAACGACATCCTTTATTAAACTATGCGCCGCATTATTGGCGGCTCTACTAATATAATGAATCTGCCAACTATTAAGTGAATTTAAAACCATGCGAGCATTTTCCACTACTTATTCGAATCTACTCTAATTGGGATCTATGAAATTCATCGTTTTAACCACTTGGAGCACATCATCTTCCAAACTACATTTTGTAGACCTAGCTCTTGGCAAAACACAGTGACGTGGAAAGCTGCTAGAGCTTCTGTGCCAACTGGTTCTAGATTGCCCATTTTCATCAAACTCCTAGCCATAGTCACGTGACCCTTGTGATCTCGCACCACAATTCCTATACCTATACGCCCATGAACCATATTAATAGCGGCATCTCAATTTACCATAGAAATTCCTGCTGGAAGGACTTTCCATATTATTTGGATCCCACCTCTATTCTCTTTTGGTAGGATGGGCTCTGTCAAATTCGCCTTTTTGCACTCCGATGTTGATTCTATTGCCCCTCTCACAAAGATTATTCGAGTGACACACCCCCCCTCTTCCCCCTCCATGAACGACTGTGTTGTGACTGAACCATATCTTCTTTGAAGTCCCCACAAACATGGTGAACTCATCCCGATCACATTTCTTAAACATAGCCTTCACCACCTGTAAAAATTCAGATCCGCAAAAAGTACTTTTTTGAAATTTTTTTCCCCTCAACCCCAAAACATCCATCACTAATTGGCAGCTCCATAAAATATAATTGGTGCTTTCAACCTCTATTCCACAAATTGTGCAGAAAGAATTTAACAGCCCCTCTTTTTAGCAAGTTATCTTTTATTGGCATAAATAATAAATTGTGGCATGCTTTCCACAAGAACATTTTGCAGCATTTGAAATTTGCAATCGCCAAATTTTGCTTCTGCTGGTCTGTGCTGAACTTTCAACCCTAGAAGCTTCTTGTCGTTTTTTTTCCAAATGATAAGCACCGCGTACCAAAAACTGACCAGTGGTAGTGTCCCCCCAAATTTTGTACATCTTTGTGTTACAAACAACTAATTGGAAGCTTTTTTTGATTACCATGGCCTGTTCCTTCGTAAAGATGGTTCCTGCCATTGTAAGATACGTAGATGTTTTCAATTTAGTGGTGAGGTTTTTTTTTTTTTTTTTTTTACGCCTCCTATTTTTTACGATATATATAGTATCATATTATTTAAGGATCTTAAATAATGCCATAACATTTTCACTATGCATCATTAAATTTAGGAAAAGATAAAAAATAAATCTATATGGCTGACCTAAGTTACAAATTACTTTTTGTGATATCAAAGTGAACTTAAAGGTCTCTATAATATACCCAAAAAAAAATTTAGTCTCTGAGTCAAAATCCGTTAAAATATTTGATAAATTTCGTTAAATGTTATGCCAGTACTAATAAAATCACGACACATGTTGTTCTTAATAAAAAAATAAAAATTATATTAAACTAAAAAATATTTTTTTTTTTTTTAAAAATAATAATAAAAAGGATTAGGGGTTGACAACCACCCCTTTTGTGGGGCATAGCCACCCCTAGAGGTGGCCGGGGATGGCGGCGCCACCATCTCCGGCCACCTCTGGGGGTGGCTCGCGGCCACCCCCACTTCCGGGGTGGCCTAAAGAGAACCTTGGCTTGAGTTACGGGTGGCCTGCGTGCCACCCCCACCTTGGCCTGAGCTACGGGTGGCCTGTGAACCACCCCCGCCCATGGGGGGTGGCACGCAAACCACCTCCGGCCTCCTCTGGGTGGTTCGGCGGGCCACTTCAGTCAAATATTTTAACAGATTTTGATTCTAAAAACTAAATTAGATATATCACAGAAATATTTGAGTTTATTTTAATACTACAATGAATAATTTATAATTTAAATAAATCATATAGATTAATTTTACATTTTTTTCTTAAATTTATACAATTTCATTTCATTTCGAGAATTCTATAGTGGTCACTGGTGAGGGTAACTCAAAAATTGGATGACTCAGCAAATTAATTGCCTCGTTTGTATATGTCAAAATTTTTACCAGCAAATTTATAGCGCGTTTATAGTGCGTTTAAATATGATTGTTACAACAAGAAATGTACCAGCAAATTTATAGTCCATTCAAGAACAGTCTCAACCACTAGTACTGAACTGCGCTATAGCTTTAATGGTAGTTTTTAGGGTTTTTAGCACCGATTTTGATGAGTGTTAAAATCCAAAATTCTTTTAATAATATCACATCTATTTGTTACATTTGTTAACGGATCATGATATACTATAATTTTAAAAAAAACTTATTGATTCTCAGATTATCTAAATTTAGGTCATTTTTTGCATTGAACAAAGTAAAAATATTACTTATTAAAAAAGTGACATATTATCAAAATTAAAATATATATATATTATTTCAAAAGGCTTTTTCTTCATTTTTAAATAAAAGTTTCTTCTTTAATAAATTAAAAGACTGTTTTCGACTCAAAGCTTTTCTACGATATATAGCATAGAATCTGATGAAAATGTACTTAATTTTCATTGATAACATAACACTTTTTTAATAGATAGCATTTTTTATTCCATTCGATGAAAAAAATAGCCTAAATTCACAGGGTTTCTTTTTTTTTTTTTTTTTTTTTTTTTTTTTTTTCTGATTAGGATTCTTATCCTTTGTTAACTTTGATTGCAATATATAAATTAATAAAAGTTGGGCAAAAAAATATACACGAAGGGTGTACAAACAACATTACTCATAGTTTAAAGACGAATTTATCTCGCATAGGAGAAAAATCTGGCAATAATATATAGCAAAGTTATTTGATGTGCCCTTGAAATGTTTTCATTTTGTTTTCATGAAAGTAGTACAATTAACTAATATTGTTAGCATATTTATCTCAGACAAAAAAAAAAGAAAAAAACTAATATTGTTAGCAAAACCAATTATGTGTGTATGTGGTCATGACTTGATGAAAAGTCTCTCTCAATAATGTCAAAAGGCTGAAATTTCTAGTTGGGAAGCTGTGAAAAGTTGTTGGGATTGGCTTTAATATGCTAGACTTGAAAAGAGATATATTTGTTGATTTTTATTTTAGAAAAACACTACACGTACGTATTTCCTCAATTTATCATATTTGATGCAATCTTCTTTCAATCTTTTAATTTGATTAATCTATCCTACAAATCTATTATTCGAGTCGTAATGTCTCACTTTTGCCCTAAAAGGATAACAAATACCAATAAACTTTGAAAAAATAATTAAAAACAGTTAAAATTTTAAAAAATAAAATAAAATAAATATATTTTTTTTCCGATTTTGTTTTTTTGTCTTTTCTTTTAAATTGTATTATGCATGATATTTTTGTTATTTTGAGAACAAAAGGAGGACATTATAATTCTAATTATAAATTAATAAGACACATTAACCAATTAAAAGATTGAAAAAACATTAAAAATTATGTAATAGATTAAAGAAGAAGTGTAATTTGTTTTTTTAGAATAATTTCACTTACTTTTTTTAAATTATTACTTATTTTATAATATCTCTTTAAAATTTAAAATATCTTAATTTAGCATATCAAACTTTTCCCTATCCGTTAAATGTACAAAAGATCAATCTCCATGACAAATTCTGAAGCTGACAATTCTCATTAATCAAGAAGAATGGTTTATTTCAGATATTGAATGGGAAATCACTAACCAAGTGATTTTTCAAGCCTTAGCAGCAGATAAAGGATGGCATTTCGTGGGATTCTTCAACCGAAGTCCAGTGGGGACATAGGCTCTCATCTTCTGACAAATGGATGAAGTTAATTAATTTGCTGTACTATTCCACGATATTTTTGGTAGAGGAATTTAAGGATTTGTGTCGAATTTGAATTGTGCAACACGAGCTCATAAATACTCTCTGTACCATGTTTAGCATGCAACAAGATATTTTTTATTTCAAATGAATTAAATAAGTTCATAAATAGTTAATATTAGCATGATTTTTAAAAGATTAAAACAAATTTTATTTATATATTTTTTAGTATAAACGATTTTACAATCATAACTTTAAAATTTAAAAATTTGTAATATTAATATCCTATATTTCAGTCCATCTTAATTTTACCTTTTTTTTTTTTATTAAATGCCCCCTCCTTTTTTTCTTGAGAAGAAAAAACAAAAAAAAAAAAAAAACCCAAAGTAAAAATATAAAAATGCTTGAACTCACCACGGCCGGTCACCATAATTTTACAATTTTTTTAGTTTTCTTCCTTGAGAAGAAAAATAGATGAATTAAAAGGCTGAAAATATAAAAAACAAACTATGCAAATTTCTAAATTTCTATAATATAAATGAAAACCACTCTCTCATGATCCTATTCCGATTTATTTTTTGTTTTCTGTTCCCTTTAAGCATTGCCTTTAAGTAGTGAGCTCGTCTCTCTTACCCAATGAACGGGGGGCCATAAAAGCCAAACCTCTTCTCAGCTCTTTCCACACGACAAACCATTGCCATGGCTTCCTTCTTCAACAAAAGGCAGTCATTATGAACAAAACCAGCTGAACCCACGAACTCCACGTCGACATCTTTAGAAGTGGAACCATTGATGTTGATCGAGGCAGAAGGTAACAGAGGAGTAAGAAGCGTCTGTTAGATATAGTCGTCGGGACGAGGATGGTGTCTTTCCTGACTGGCAAGATTTGTGGTGACGTTCAGATGGAAAGAAGGTAGCAATCAATACTTGGGGTGGTGACGGGTCATGCACGACCAGGCGAGCTCGTTGGCCATAAGGTGTCCCTTCTGGTTGTGGCAAGTCCTACCTCCTCGACGTCGCTTGCAGGTAAAGTTATCATTTTTTTTTTTTTGGACAAAAACATAGCTCAAGACTTGATGGTAACTGGAATGCTTGTTAATTAATTTTGCAATAAAAACCTCATATTACTGTCCATTATGGTATGAGCACAACCTAGTGACCTTCTTTTTCTTCTCTGCTTCGGAGTCAAGAAATGACCAAGTAAATATGTTACTAGCTTGGACAGAGAATGATTGAAAATGATAGAACATGGATATTATACTATCGTTTTTTTTTTAGAATGTATGGCTCGATCTAAGGGGGGGAAAAAAAAAGGATCTTATTCAACAAAAATCTATGGACATCAAATGTATAACTTAACTTGATTTTATGTTGCAGGAAGATTAGGCTCATAACATAAGGCAGTCGGGTGAAATTCTAATGCAATGGCCATGCACAGGCGCTGCTTTTGGGACCTCGTATTAAGGGGAAAAAGAAAATCTCATCTCTTTGGTGTTGTATTACTAATTATTTCAAAAATTGAACTTATAAGAAAAGTATTAGTATTCTTAATGAAAAATGCTTCATGTCCATCATAATCCATCTCTCATCTCTCTCTTTTTTCTTTTTTCTTTTGCTCCTAAAAAACAGGAGTAAAAAAAATAATAAAAAAAGATAAATAGAAGATGGACAAAGATGGACAAAGATATATATATATATATATTTCTTAAAGAAATGTAGCAAATATCACTAAATTAATTATTCTTCTAAGAAATTTTCCTTCTCTCTAGCAGAGTAAGGTGTATTTTCCTCCTTGTGAGGTCTTCTTGCTCCTTTGTTGTGCTCCTTAAGGGAGGAGGGATGCACCCCATCTTCTCCCTCCTCCCTTCCGTTTCCTTGGTTTTGGTTTTTTCTTCCTTTTTGTTGCCTGAAGCTCCGCATCTGGTCTTCCACTTTCATCGCGCCATCTCTCCCAGCCACATCGTCTGCCTTCGGCATCATCCCTGTCCACCTGCCGGTCTCGAATCTACTTGGATTTGCAGATTCGGCTCTTTCCAAGTCAGATTAGTCACTCCCAATCCACCCCTTCCACCAACGCGCCTTCCTACCATGCTCCTCGGGTCTTCTGGCCTCTGGATCTGACATCCCCGCTGCATGGTGACCTCGACATGGTTGTGCGTGGTCCTCACGCGCTTGCGCGTGCTCCTCACGCCCCGGCCAGTGCAGCACCATGCCTTCTTCCCTACTGATGCTGTTGTTTTTTGGCTGTTTTGTTGCTTTTCTTTTATTTTCTTTGTAATTATTTTAGTTTTTTTGTTATGGTTGATGGGTTTGTGTCTCCTTGTGCTGTACTGGTTTAATTTGGTTGTGGAGATTTTTTTGTGGTTGGTACCTCCCTTCAGGGGCTTTATACTACCCCTGCTCAGTGGTGTTACCTGTGTTTCTGCGGTTCTCACTTCAGTGAGGGCTTGCAGTTGTAATATCGCCTTAAGTGGCGACCCTTCTTAGATTTTATTCCAAAAACTCATAGGACCGCCTTAATTTATTGAGACATTTTCTTTTAATTTTTGTTTATCTAAATTGAGTAGGATGGTTCAGGGCTTATTGTTGGGCTGCCCACCCTTTAAGTTTCATCCCCTCCCCTAATCCCTACTTGTATTTTCCGGAAAAAATAAAATTATTCTTAACAGTAAAAT
>FXXK01000462.1:110360-127886 GCA_900184695.1 Betula pendula
CTTACTAATTAGTTTAATTTCACCATGTGGGTTATCTATGTCACCTTGGCTTTAGGCCTCGCCACCATGTTTTACGATGTTGGTTCTACTTATGGATCAATTCAGGTAAGAGAGAGAGATTGAGAATTTCTTGTCTGTACAATTGAAATGGGAAATAAACTGTGGAGTTGTTATGACACTGATATTAAGTTAAATTATCATTTATTCAAAAAATTTAACCCAATAAGAAATAGTAATAAATTTAAATTCGATATATACAAATTATGATTACTTTAAAAGCTAAGTGAATCATTATGCTTTTTTATTTTTTCAGGCAAGGGGATCACTGCTCATGTTTGTAGCTTCCTTCCTAACTTTCATGGCCATCGGTGGATTCCCTTCTTTCGTGGAGGACATGAAGGTTTGTTTTGCTTTAGTCATTGTTGAATTATTTATCAAGTTAATTAAGCACATAGATTTTATGATAGTATTATTCTCAAGAGTGTTGTTATACTTGCTTATAAGTAGGAATAACAATTTTTGACACAATTCATGAATTCGATACGAAATTAGTGGGTTAAAGTTTTGTATAATTGGGTTTGGGTCAATCCGAATTAACCTATTTAATAAATAGGACAATTTCAGTTCAACTCGCTTAACCCATGGGTAACTCGCATAACCCATTAAATTAAATTAGCTTTTTTTTTTCTTTATATATGTATATATATATTTAATTCAAATTCATATGCAAGTCAAAACGAGTCAAATGGGTTGTATATAGGTCAACCCAACATGTCATATCATGTTGGTTGAGTCAGGTTGGGTCAACCCAACACTGCCTATTTATTGAACGGATTGTGTCATATCACCCGCTTATTTAAATGGATTGTGTTATAGTTGTAAAATTTTACCTATTTAATTAAATGAGTCGGATTCAGGTTAACCCATATTGAATTAATCCGTGATTCAACCCGATCCCACCGCGCTAACACAAGCTATTAGCTATGGGCAAATGCTTTAATCATATCAATTTTTTTTTTTTCTTAGCATATATCATTGTCAATTGTTACCATTTTTTTTTTTATTTTACTCTCTCACTTATCCAGATATTTGGACGAGAAAGATTAAATGGGCATTATGGGACAAGTGCATTTGTAATTGGCAACACATTTTCTGCTGTCCCATACTTGTTATTGATTTCATTGATTCCTGGGGCAATTGCTTATTACCTTCCTGGACTTCACAAAGGGGCTGAACACTTCATATACTTTGCTTGCGTGCTTTTTGCTTGCATGATGTTGGTGGAGAGCCTGATGATGATTGTTGCAAGTATCGTGCCTAATTTTCTAATGGGTATAATAACGGGTGCCGGAATTCAAGGGCTCATGATTTTAGCTGGCGGATTCTTTCGATTCCGAAATGATATTCCCAAACCATTTTGGAGATATCCATTCTACTACATTGCCTTCCACAAGTATTCCTTCCAAGGGCTGTTCAAGAACGAGTTTGAAGGGTTAACCTTTCCGGGCAATCCCGTCGGAGGGCCACGCATAGTTACTGGTGAAGACATTTTGAGAGACATGTGGCAAATGGAAAGGAGTTACTCTAAGTGGATTGATCTTGCTATCTTGTTGGGAATGGTAGTTTTGTATCGAATTTTGTTTCTGGTTATCATTAAGACCAGTGAGAAGATTAGGCCTGTTTTAAGAGCTTTATTGTCGGTGCCTCCAAAGCAAACGGCAACGGTCATGATAAATCCCTCTGCCACACCTTTGCATGGGGAGAGTCTGTAGTAGAAGAATAGTACTGATGCAAATGTAATATTAGAACATAATTGTGAGTGAGTTTCCTTTGATTTCTTTAGTAAGATGGCTATCTGCTAGTATATGGGGTGATCACACCATAATAATAAGGGATACCCCAATACTCTAAATTATAAGGATGAAGTTTAGGTGCTGTGAATTTTTTTACAACGCCTATACCGTACTTATTTTAAGGGTGTAGATTTGATCTTAAGTGTAAAAAAATAAGTACAACATTATAATATCTATGAATGGTGGTATCCTTTCATGAATAGTTGCATCAAAGCCGTTTCAATCTTTTGCTCATTTTCAAACTCATTTCCAACCATTTTCTTCAATCTCGTATTGTCTCTGTAGGTTGTCAATATCCCTGAGTATATTGAAAACAATCCAATGTTGTTTGCAATGGTCATATGTTCTCCATTGTCACGGACCCACAGTACCAGGGGAAGGACCATTTCCACAGCATGATCAATAAAATGCATTGATTGATCTCTTTCTTTTTCTTTCTGATATGTCAAGACAATGTACAGATTCATTTTCTGACAGGACGTGGAGGATCACGAGGACACCAAATCAATACTGAATAGTCAACAGAAAATAACCCCATAAGAAAACAAGAATAACAATTACAAAATAGCAATGCGTTAAAATTCTCACATATTCATTGCCTGAACAGAAATTCTGAATACAACATGTTGGAGATTGGGCCACCAGACATAAGCCTGAGTCATTAAGGATCAATCAATGCATTTTATTGATCATGATGTGGAAATGGTCCAGGCCCTGGTACTGTGGGTCCGTGACAATGGAGAATATGGGTGGATATATTTGGCAAAGAGAGGGGTTAGAATGAAGAATTTTTAAGTTTTAATGTGATATAAAATAAAATGAATATTATAATTTTTTGGTATGAAAAAATGAAAAAGTGTTTGATATGATATAAAAAATAATTGATGAAATATAAAAAATTGAAATATTTTGATATGATTTTTTAAAAAAAAATTTAAAAACCCAAATCACAATCCTTTGTCAAACGGCGCCTAATGATATGTTCGAGAAATGGTTGGATTGAGATTTGAATGATAGTAAGAAGTGATTGATGTGATATAAAGTAGAATAATGTTGTAAATTTTTTTCTAGTAAAGTGAAAACGTTTTGTTTTTTAATGAATTTTTTATTTGAATAATAATAAAAAGTGTATAATGTGATATAAAAAATGAAAAAAGTTTTTAAAAAGTGATCGATAGAATATAAAAAATTGGAATGTTTCAATGTTTTTTTTTTTTGGTGTGTTTAACAAAATCTAATCCAAACTTTTGCCAAACACAAATGGTTAAGGGCAGTCAACTTATCAAAGCCCATATGCCGATTGGGGTCATGAACACGTAGTATTCGGTCGGGCCAATGACATTCCTAATTCTATAATTAGGGAGGACACAGCGACCCATTCTTGATGCGTTATTGAATGCTTCGACAGACATCATCAATTGTAATACCCTACATAATTAAAAACAAAATATTTTAACCCAAGTAACAAAAATAACTCAATTTAAACATAATGCATTTTCAAACAATTCTTATATATATATATATATATAATATATATATATATATTATATATATATATAATATATAGATATATATATATATATATATATATATATTATATATATATTATATATATATATATATATATATATAATTTAAAATCTGCTAGCAATGAACGTTCGAAGGAATGTATTGAAAGGTTCGATAGTTGCCCTAGCTAGCTGTTATTTTTTTTTTTTTTTTCCTTACCACTTACGTTCGAAACATAGTACACGGACGTTCGTTGTGTATTGTGTAGCACTATTCACAACTTCCACGCGTCTGATCCACTGCAGGCCATGTGTTAGATAGTACCACAAATGTTCAGTTCAGTTCAATCAATGAACGTTTCCTCGAAACTCTAAAACCGTTAGTCAATAGTACATGAACGTTTGACCAGTACACACAAACATTCGTTCAAGCTTGAAAAACACTTTTACTTTTGTACCACTTCCATTCGTCTCATTCCAACCTTCACCCCTATAAATAAACCCTCGCACCCCTTAGCTCACTCACACTCATCCCAACACCTCAACACCCCCCAAATTTGAGAGAGAGAACGAGGATTTTGTGAGAGATAGAGAGGTTCTTGGTGGAATTCATCATCCACATAAGTAATTTATAAACCTGAACGCTTCTTCATATTGACATCTCACTAACCTTATTGTTTATCATGTAATTTCTTTGGTTTTAAACAACATCTTAAAGTTTATTATTTCATGCACAAATTTGCTAAGTTTTCAAATGGTTAGAGATTTATGTGTACTTTTATGTTTTATCACGTTGATATGTCATGATATTACTACATGTGATCACTAACAAGAAGTTTGGGTTTAATAAGTGGTGAGTTTTAGAAAATAATGATGGTGATTTTCCTTTGATTTCTTAAGTAAGATGGCTATATCTGATGGAATATTGGGTGATTATTGAATCACAAGCCAACAACCCAATGGATAAGCACGTTTGTGACACTTCTGACAACACAAGTTCAGATGAAATAACATAACTTGAAGCTTCCAGATTTTATGAGAATAGTTGAATTCCAATCTCTTGCCTATAAAAAGGCAATGGGAGGCACTAATAAGCCATTTCAATCTTTTGCTCATTTTCAAACTCATTTCTTCCTGGATTTCCACATTCACTGGACTGTCCGTGCTTCGTAAATTTATTTAAGGTTCTTCAATAATTAGAAGAAATCAAGACTCACCGACCAGAGAAGGTGAAGAACAATCTCGTGACGCCTTGCAAGTTACAGTGAAGACCATCAATAGGCAAATTCTTGGTCTTGTCACCACTGTTGCATTTGACAATTTTCACCAATCCATTGTTCCTGATGAAAAACCATTGCAAATAACACTAATTTTACTTATCTCTCTCTTTTAGAGAGGGAATCTCTACCTTCTCTCTATAAGAGTAAGGGCTTTTTCTGCCTCCCTCCTTGGTGAGGTTTTTGTCCGTTTGGTTTCAGTGAAGGGAGGAGGGATGATCTCTCTTCTCTCCCCCCCCTCCCTTCTCCTCCTCTTTCTCTTTTGTTTTTGTTTCTTTTTGGTGTTTTTTCCATTTCAGCAACACTCCTTCTCCACTGTGCGGTGAGCATTGTCCTCCTCCTCCACCGCACTGTCCACCGCGTGGCTTGCCGGATCTATCAAGGTTCTAAAATTGATTCTTTCAAAACTCGATGTACCTTCCTCCGCCAGACCCAATCTGCCATGCACCACTCCACCGTGCTCATTAGCGATGTCCGCTTCCTCCGCCACAGCCACTCCTCATTCTGACGCCCACGCGATCCACTTACAGGCGCATGGACCCCACGCGCAAGTCAGTGACCTCCGCCTGCCTCACCTCCACCGCTACAACTGTTTGCTGGATTTTTTGTTACTTTTCTGTATTTTTTTTGTATTTCTATTGTTTATTTTGGGTTATTGTCTCCCTGCTCATATGTAGTTTGATCTTGTTGTAGAGATTTTTGATTCAATTTTTGTGTTGGTCTCTCTCTATTTTGTAGTCCCTGATTTGAATTTAAACAGTATTTTTTCTGCTTCAGCCTCCTTATGGTGGTTGTTGCAATTGCTTAGTAGGGGTTCAGAAAGGCTTGTCTGTATCTGTGCTCCTATTTCTTCAGAAATTGCTTTATGTGGCCATTTGAAATGACCGAATTATTTGTTTGACTTATTTCCTACTTTGTGTTTATATGTATGCACTGTTTGTTTCGGTTTGGGACTATTGTTGGGAAGCCCACCCCTATTTCAAATTTAGGATCCCCCACTCTTTTTTTCTTTCAGATTAAGAGCGGTAAGGATTCTCCTTTATAACACTTTCGTTATTCAATTAAAAAAAAAAAAAACCATTGCAAATAACAGTGGATTGTCTTCTATATCCTTAGGATATTGACAACCTACAGAGACGGTACGAGATTGAAGAAAATTATTGGAAAAAGTTGATATGTTCTCCATTGTCAAAAACATTGAGGGCCAGGACCTCTCCATTTCCACAGCATGATCAATAATTGATTGATCTCTTTCTTTTTCTTTCTGATATGTCAAGACAATGTACAGATTCATTTTCTAACAGGACATGAAGGATCACGGGGCCACCAAATCAATGCCAAATAGTCAACAGAAAATAACCCCATAAAAATACTAGAATAACAATTACAAAATAGCAATGTGTTAAAATTCCCATATTCATTGCCTGAACAGAAATTCTGAATACAACACGTTGGGATATGGCTGCCAGACATAGCCCAAGCCACTATTAGAGTTATTAACAGGTTAAGGCCCGTCAATCGATCAAGGCCTATTTGCCAACCGGGATCCAGTGTTTTGTCTTGTTGCCAAGAGCCCTTCATCGTTCGGGGATTGGATCCATTCATCTATACCGATCGCTACATGAGGTCAAATTTTTAGGAATTTTAAAAAATTTTAACGGTGAAAACAGACGGAAGGGGGTCTTATGATAGAAATTGGAAGTTCGATGGGTAAAAATGAGAGAAGTCAAAGTTTGAGGGGGGTTCTCCAAATCGCGTGGAAGTTCAGGGGGCTTCTGTGAAATTTCCCCAAAATAATATTTTTAAAATCATATCCTACATTCGGTGATTTCAAAGTATGGGCACTGTGCACCTACCATGCTGCAGTACTCGGGCGTGACTAACGTCTCATCAACAGTATGGCTTGAGGACTAGCTATAAGCACCATAGCAGCTTGGAGCACTTGGCCTGGCCAGTGCCACCCTTCAACCTATAATTAGGGGGGACACGGAGACTCACTTCTGATGCCTCATTGCATGCTTCGACAAACATAATCAATAACTATAAAAGCCACACTCGAATAAGATAATAGGACTTTTGGATATTCATTCAATTCTCCTGCTCTCTAACCTACATTCTTAATTCAATCTTTATATCCACCTTTAAGTAATAAGTGACTTAGATATTGAAATTATTTTCCACGGACACCTCCCAACAAATTCTTTGGCCTTATCTGGCTTTCTTTTGCAAGAAGCGATCACTTACTACCGTTGTAGGAGGTGATGTATTATCAACCGAAAACTGTCACAAAACAACATAACCATATGATTAAATTAATGTGAAAAGAAGTGTTTTAGAAGAAAAAAATATATATACCAGGTATTTAGAATCATAATGCATAGCTTGAAATAAACAAAGTCATACTATAAGTGCATCAAGTGGAATAAAATTAGAAGATAAAGAATGAGATGTTATATAGACAAAACAATGAAACATTGAAGCAACTAACCTTGAACAAAAGTCCATTTGTATCTTGGAAAAATAGAACCAATCTCAAACCAGCAACATGCTAGAAATAATGATGAAGCACTACTAAAAAATGTCAGAAGTCCATTTTTTCAAGCTAAGTTTGAAAAAAAAAAAAAAAAGCATATCATGTGATATTATAACTGTATCCAGCACTATCAATTTCCAAGGGTGGGCCTAAAATTTTGGGAAAAAAGCTACCATCAATGTTGATCAAAAAATTGTAAATTATTCTTAGAGAAAAATACACTTTACTCCATCAAAGTATAAGCCATTGCGTTTTAGCCTCTAATATTCAAAAATTGACGATCGACCGCCTTGAAATGACTTCATGTTAGCAAAAATACCATCCGTTCATTTTGTTCGTCTCTTTGGACGGAAACCAGGTAAGGTGCAAGGCACGCGACTTTTTTTTTTGTCCAAACTCTCGAAAATGTTCTTAGGAGAGGTAAAGTGTCACAAAAAAAAAAGAGCCACCTCTGGGGTGGCTCGTAAGCTATTCCAGAGTTGGGGGTGGCCTTCAAGCCACCACCTCTGGGGAAGCTGGTGTGGCTACATGCCACCCCTAGCCTAGATTTGGGGTGGCGCGCAACCACCCTCAACTTTCCTAAAGGTGGCCACATTTTATGCGAACACCACTAGGGGTGGCTAGAAGGCCACCCCCAACTCTAGGGTAGCCCACAAGCCACCCCAGAGGTGGCCAGGGGTGGCGCACGGCTGCCCCCATGGGCTAGGGATGGCAGTGCACACCCACCCATTTTTTTATTATTTTTTTAAAAAATCTTTAATTTTTTTTTAAAATTTTGTGACACTTTACCATCCTAAGGACATTTTTTAGAGTTTGGACAGGAAAAAATCACGTTTGTGGCACGTGACCTAGTTTCCATCCAAAAAGACTAACAAAATGGACGGATGGTATTTTTTACCAACATGAGATACTTCCGCCGGGAGGGGGAGGTGGGGTCGATCTTCAATTTTTTATCATTAGACGCTAAAATGCAAATGACTGAATACTTTGGAGGGTAAAGTGTATTTTGCCTTTATTCTTGTTGTTTATCTCACCAAGAGAACAACCATTAGCTATTATAGTAACAAATGTCAAACTTTATAATATTTGGTTTTGAAACATGTTAAATCTTTGGTTTTGAAACATGTTAACAAGAGAACAACCTTATTGTTTATCATGTAATTTCTTTGGTTTTGAAACATGTTAAACTCTATAATATTTCATGGATAAATCTATTACGTTTTCAAATGGTTATGGATTTACGTCTACTTCCGTGTTTTATCATGTTGATATGCTAATACTATTGCATGTGACTATAAAAATAAATGGATAAAATAATAATGGATAACATATGAAGAGAATCTGTGGGTATGAAACAAAAATGGTAATGGGTTCAATAAGTGATGAGTTTTAGGAGAAGTTTTGAGTCTTTTTTACATTCTAGATATATACGAATGTTCTACTGTATACAATAAATGTTCTTTTTTCAAGGACAGAACGTTCGGCCTTTACAACGAACATTTGATGGTGACTAAGAATGCATGATTAGGGTTTTAATGATAGACTAGTGCACGTACCACATAATTAGAGTTTTCACATGTTTAGTACACCACTCTCAGCGTAGGGTTTGGGTATGTTTCATACTAACAAGATCTCGGATGCACAGAGAATTGAACGAGCGTTTGAGGTAGATAATTAAATATGAAAATATGTACGTTTAATGTGTGATATGTTAGCGAACTAAGCATGTTCTCTATTATGTTATGAGCTTGTCAATTTTATAATATGACTACAATTGCATCAAAAGGATTAAATGCTTATATAATCATACTTTGAAAATAAATGAGCAATATTTGCATCGTATGACATGGTACATTGTCTTATGCCTAAAAATGGTCATGAGCTACTATTATACATGTTAACCCTATCGTCAAAGAATTTGTTGTTATGTTTGGCCTTTGATACAATGGTTGTTATTTGTGACCAGCGCTTCATTATTTGAATGGGGTCACGGTAACGGCTTTGCTAGTAGCGTGGGCCACCCAAAGTCAAACTCGATTGGGCTGCTAAGATAAGATGATATGTTTGTACAATATCCGAGGCACCAATATTGCACCAGATATTCTTCCAGGGACGCAAACTCTGCTAAAAGGAAGTTAATATCTCGAGTAGACCATATCGGTTAACAGACATAATATATATATATATATATATAACATGATTATGTAGGGCATTATTCTGTGCTTTAAAATCCTATGCTTGATTATTGAGATTATGTTATTACTCTTCAAAACAAACCATCTTTCTTCTGAATTGCATAATAACAAGACGACACGAAAAAAAAAAAAAAAAAAAAACCATGTTTATTAATGAAATTGTATAATGTACTTAAGGCTCGTTGCATAAACAAGTTTCATAACATTTTTGCTAAGTTAGTATACTTACTCAGTTACTTTCTTTATCTATAAAATAACCAGGTGATTTACAAATCAACAGGTTTTCAGGCTAGTTAATTGATTTGGATGCACTACGGGTAACATTCCAAGTTAGCCAAATTAATTGACTTTACTTGGAGAGCGTTATATTGATTCTCGAGCCGATACTTTATAGGTTCTCTCTTTCAAGTGGGAACAAATATTCTTGAGTTTCAATTCTTGTGGCTTAAGGCTGGAAGACAAACCATAAAATTACTTACATATTAATTAATTTTGTGGGGCGTTACATCAACAATTATAAAAGTTATACTCGAACAAGGTAACAGGACTTTTGAACTTTCATCAAATTATCCCGCTCTCTAGCCTACACTCTCAATTCAGTCTTAATTTATTCACCTTTAAGTAATAATTGATTTAAGCATTAGAGTTATCTCTCGCTAATACCTCCCAACAAGCTCTTTTGCCTTATCTATCTTTCTTTTGCACGAAGCAATCCCTTACAACCGTTGTAGCAGTTGTTGTATTATCAACCGAAAAATGTTGGACAACATAATCACATGATTAAATTAATGTGAAAAAAAGTGTTTTAGAAGAAAAATATATATATACCAGGTATTTAGAATCATAATGCATAGCTTGAAATGAACAAAGTCATACTATAAGTACATTAAGTGGAAAAATATTAGAAGATAACGAATGAAACGTTATATAGACAAAACAATGAAACATTGAAGCAACTAACCTTGAATAGAAGTCCATTTGTATGGACTAAGATTGGGTGCTGGCAATCCACTTCCCATTTGTATCTTGGAAAAACAGAGCCATCACAAACCAGCAAGGTGCTCATTTTAAAAAAAAAAAAACCAGCAAGGTGCTAGAAAAATCAAGAAGCACTACTAAAAAAAAAATGTCAGAAGTCCATTTTTTTCAAGATAAGTTTGAAATAAAATCTTATCATGTGACATTTTTACTGTCACAGCACTATCAGTTTCCAAGGGTGGGCCTAAAATTTTGGGAAAAAAGCTACAATCAATGTTGATCAAAAGATATTGTAAATTAATATGTTATATCTCACCAAGAGAACAACCGAGACCACCAATAGCAACTATAAATTGAAACAGAATGATGAACTCATAAGCAAAAAAAAAAAACCCTTAGAAATTTTTTAAAAAAAATTCCTATAATTAAGAGATTTTGAGGATTATTCTGTTATATTAATTAAAGGAGAAATAATATATAGAATTTCCTATTCTGGTTTTTTTTTTTTTTTTTCCTTCAGTTTTCATTATGATCAATTATAAATTATTTGAAAAGCTACCTTGTTCGAATTTTACAAAATTAAAAGGACATAATAAACTAGTTTGAGGTAACGGCTTAGTACACGTAATAAACAATAAAAGGACAAAATTAAAAGGACATAATAAATTAATGATAAACTAGAACACGTACCACATAATTAGAGTTTTCACATGTTTAGTACACCACTCTCAGCGTATGGTTTGGGTATGTTTCGTACTAACAAGATCTCGGATGTACAGAGAATTGAACGAGCATTTGAGGTAAATAATTAAATATGAAAATATGTATGTTTAATGTGTGATATGTTAGCGAACTGAGCATGTTCTCTTTTATGTTATGAGCTTGTCCATTTTATAATATGACTACAATTGCTTCGAAAGGATTAATGCTTATATAATCATACTTTGAAAATAAATGAGCAATATTTACATCGTATAACATGGTACATCGTCTTGTGTCTAAAAATAGTCATGAGATACTATTATACATGTTAACCCTATCGTTAAAGAATTTGTTGTTATGTTTGGCCTTAGATACAATGGTTGTTATTGTGACCAACACACCATTATTTAAATGAAGTCACGGTAACGGCTTTGCTAGTAGCGTGTGCCACCCGAAGTCAAACTCGATTGGGCTGTTAATATAAGACGATATATTTGTGCAATATCTTGGGCACCGGTATTGCACCAGATATTCTTCCAAGGACGCAAACTCTGCTGAGAGGGGGTCGACCATATTGGTTAGCATATGACATGATATATATATATATAGGGTATGATTATGTAGGGCATTATTCTGTGCATTAAAATCTTGTGCTTGATTACTGAGAATATGTTATTACTCTTCTAAGCAAACCATCTTTCTTCGGAATGGCATAATAACAAGATGACGCACATCTTTTGCAAAAAAAAAAAAACCCATGTTTATTAATGAAATTGTGTAATGTACTTAAAGGCTCGTTTCATAACATTTTTGCTAAGTTAGTAGACTTACTCAGTTATTTTCTCTATCTATAAAATACCCCAGTGATTTACAAATCAACAGGTTTTCAAGCTAGTTAATTGATTTGGATACACTACGGGTAACACTCCAAGTTAGCCAAATCAATTAACTTCACTTGGAAAGCGTTATAGTGATTTCCGAGTCGATACTTTACAGATTCTCTCTTTCGAGTGGGTACAAATATTCCTGAGTTTCAATTCTTGTGGCTTAAGGCTGGAAGACGAACCATAGAATTACTTACAAGTTAATTAATTTTATCGGGCGTTACATCCGCAACTATAAAAGCTATATTCAAACAAGGTAACAGGACTTTTGAACTTTCATCCAATTCTCATGCTCTCTAGCCTACACTCTCAATTAAGTCTTAATTTATTTACCTTTTAAGTAATAATTGACTTAGGCATTAGAGTTATATCCCACTAGTACCTCCCAACAAGCTCTTTTGCCTTATGTATCTTTCTTTTGCACGAAGCGATCCCTTACAACCGTTGTAATAGTTGTTGTATTATCAACCGAAAACTGTTGGACAACATAACCACTTGATTAAATTAATGTGAAAAAAAGTGTTTTAGAAGAAAAAAAATATATATATATCAGGTATTTAGAATCATAATGCATAGCTTGAAATAAACAAAGTCATACTATAAGTGCATTAAGTGGAATAATATTAGAAGATAACGATTGAAACGTTATATAGACAAAACAATGAAACATTGAAGCAACTAACCTTGAATAGAAGTCCATTTGTATGGACTAAGATTGGGTGCTGTTACCGACCCAATCCACTTCCCATTTGTATCTTGGAAAAACAGAGCAATCACAAACCAGCAAGGTGCTCATTAAAAAAAAAAAAAAAAAACCAGCAAGGTGCTAGAAATAATCAGAAGCACTACTAAAAAAAAATGTCAGAAGTCATTTTTCAAGATAAGTTTGAAATAAATCTTATCATGTGACATTTTTAACTGTATCCAGCACTATTAGTTTCCAAGGGTGGCCTAAAATTTTGGTAAAAAGCTACAATCAATGTTGATCAAAAGATATTGTAAATTATTATTATTGTTTATCTCACCAAGTGAACAACCGAGACCACCAATAGCAACTATAAATTGAAACAGAATGATGAACTCATAAAAAAAAAAAAAACCCTTAGAAATTTTTTAAAAAAATTCCATAAATTAAGAGATTTTGAGGATTATTCGTTTATATTAATAAAGGAGAAAAATGATAGAATTTTCTATTCTGGTCTTTTTTTTTTTTTTTGCCTTTCAGTTTTCATTATGATCAATTATAAATTATTTGAAAAGCTACCTTGTTCGAATTTTACAAAATTAAAAGGACACAAATAAATTAGTTTGTAAGAAATTTTTACAAACCATCTTTTAAAAGTGATATGTGTCGTTAGCATGTGAAAAGTACATACTTTTTTTAATAGCACGTGCTTCTCATGTGTTTTTTTTAATAACATTAATAAGAAAACATGTGTTTATCACATGCTTAAATGACATATGTCATTTTTAGAAGCTGGTTTGTAGGAGTTTCCTACAAATTAGTTTGTAGAAAATTCTTGTCCAAATTAAAATGAAACTTAAGGGTTAAAAAAATAAATAAAAAATAAAATAAAATAAAAGACGAAAAAGGTAACTCTTCTGACTTTCCATAAATATTGTTTCTGTCACGTTCTAACTCAAAAATATACGCAAAAAAATACTAGATACTATAATTTTATCTACCGAATGAAACTAGAGTAGTTATGGATAACTAGTGGAAAACACGCGAGAGGTGCTTCATTTGATGCATAGCTAGCAGATAGGACATGTTCCAAAGATATGCAAATTATGTTGCTTATACTAGTCTAGCCAAAACAACAATTAAGCAAGTCATAGATAAAATTTGGATGAAAGAAATTTTTATTTTTATATGTGATATTGTTTTTTTAGTCAACCTACTCTTATCTTTTTTTTTTTCTTTTAATTTTGAATGAAATCAATTACCATTAAAAAAAAAAAAAAAAAAGGATTCCAAATTCAGAACATCTGTAGAGCATCTTTGACCAGAGGAAAGCAGGCTATACTATTTTCTGGTCCGTAATAGTTTAGTAGTCCAACATTTAATAGAAAACGATGGCAATGAACAGGCAGTCTTACATTTGAAGTTAGGGAAAGGCTTGTGCGTCGACTGGATATTCCTCTATGCATCTTTTTACTGTTTGTTTATTATTTTTTAAAACATAAAGGCCCACCTCCATCAGACTTATATATATATTGGCTTTCCAAAATTTATTTTTGATTTTTTTTTTAAAATCTGGTTAATCCAACCCGAGTTAACCGTATCAAAATTTTGGAAAGAGGACATGAAGGATGGATTTGTAGAGAAGAAAAGAGGTGGACCCTTTTAATTTAAAAAATAATAAAGAAACAGTAAAAAGAACTCTAGAGCTCGACCAAGCATCCCTCTTGAAGTTACCTCCTTCACATTATTCTCTCTCCCTCTCTCTCTCTCTCTCTCTATCTTTTGCTTGTTATGAAAGAAAATAATCATAAAATTAGAGAGTACTTCTTAAGGAAGAATATATTTAAATTTTCTTCTAGATATATATGAAGGACGAGTATGTTTGACTTAAACCACGATGGCTGTAATGGGAAATGTTGAGGCTATTCTTCCTCGCCGCTATTCTTTTTGACTCGCTTTTCCAAGTCTTCGCTGGGTTTAGTCTTCGTTTTCTTACCGCGCGCGGCATGGATCATGCATAGAGTTTCCCCCACTCTACGAATATGAATTAAAGAAACGTTGACGACGACCAAGACTATGCTTCAAAGACTTCGAGGTGAGACCAAGACTATTGCAGCCACCGCGAGAATCTCGATTAAGTGGGGAATACTAAAAAGCAATGAAACTAGAAGGGGGATTTGAATGTGCAATACATTTTATTTGGACCATATATTCATTTTAATTGGACGGTTGAGAATCGAGATCGTAATGGTAAATTCAAAACAAAAAGATTTGTACATTGTTTTTTCCAATTTAGTTTAATTTTAAGGTATATGTAAGATAAATTTCTTGGTAAAAGGGCTATTTAAAATCGATCACTCACTTTTTTGTTTTGAAATTTGAGTCTATGGTTATTCGTAAAATTTGAAATAGATCATTCTGTCAAATTTGATCGATTCTTCTATCAGATTTTGAAAATCCAATAGTTAAGAGTCAATTGAATGCCACATAGGCCTTCATACATCAATCAAAATGACTCTGTTTAGTGGACATAATTATTTTTTTCACTATGTTCAAATTTATATTATATTTCTTCAAATTAAAAAATTATAATAATAATTAAAAAAAAACAAGGGGTAGCTCAGACACTCCCTTGGCCAACAGGGGGTGGTTCGGCCACCCCTTTTGGCCAAATAAAGAGTGGCCGAACCACCCCAAGATATTTGGGGGTAATTCAGCTACCTCCTATTTAGCCAAAATGGTTGATTGATTTTTTTAAAAATTTTTAATTTGGAGAAATGTAAAATAAATTTGAATCCAATGATAAAAAAAAAACCCTCGACTAAACAGGTTGTTGGCTGACATATGAAGGCTTCTGTGACATTTAGTTGACTCTGACTATTGGCGATTAAATTTAATTGAATAATCTATTTCAAATTTTGTGAATAACTATGAAATCAAATTTCAAAATTAAAAAATGATGGATTAATTTCAAATTACACTTTTACCAAGAGATTTATTTTATATTTACCCTTAATTTTAATCAAAAAAGAACTTTCATTACATCTTTAAAAATTACCATTGTCATTTTTTACCCTTGAAGTCATATTAAGTGTACATGTATAGCAAGACGGTGGGCTGGTTTGAAAACCCTTTCTCATTTTTCTTTATTTTTCTCTAAAAGTTTTATACTCCAAAACCTAGATTCATTTTTGAATTCTTTATTTGGATGAAAGTGATTTTGATAGTGGACTAAGACTAAGGAGTCCTTATAGAGTACTACCCAAAAGATAGTCCTATTATATATATTTTTCTCTTATTTTTAATTTTATTTTTGCCACGATGTCGACTAGGACTATAGAGTCATTCCAAGTCATTTGCTCCTAAGTCATATCCCCACTTTTTTGTGTTTAATAATGAGTTTTATTTTGAAATTTTAGTTAAATAATAATAATAAGTGATTGATATAATATAAAATAAAAATGAGTTTTAAAATTTTTTATGAAAAAAATTATTTGGTAATAATTTTGAAAATAGGCTTTTTTTTTCTTTTTCTTTTTCTGTTTTTTTTTTTAGAAGAGTAAAAATGAAGAGAAATACTTACCAAACACTCCATTATGATGGAACACGTGTTCAACAAATTTTTGACACCTAGTAGAAACAATGTTTTCCTTAGACTTTTCTAAACTTAGCTTGTCTCCCGAAATTGCGGACTACTTGCACCAACACAAAAAGACCAATTAAATTGTCATGCTCTTGGATTGGTTTTAGACCTTTCTTGCAAAGCTAGAGGTTGTTTGGTAAAGAATTGTAAGTGTTGAATATTTTGCTTGCACCTAGACAGAAAGACCAATTGAATTGTTATGCTCCTGGATTGGTTTTAGACCTTTCTTGCAACGTTTAGGAGGTTGTTTTGTAAAGAGTTTTCTGTTAAATTTTTTATTTGAATAGTAATAAAAAAAATTATTGATATGATATAAAGTAAAAATAAATTTTGAATTTTTTTGTGAAAAAAAAGAAAAAGAAAAGAAAGAGAAAAATTATTTAGTTAATAATTTTAAAAAATAAAAATTAATTAATTTGAAAAAATAAAAATAAGGGGAAAATGGTTAAGCTAAAATTTTTGGGGAGCAGTGATATACATCAGCCTGGACTGAATGAAAAGTAATTCAGTACAGGCTGTATGAGATTAAAAAAAATAAAAAAAAAAATTATTTTTTTAATAATAACGTCCACAAAAACACAAAAAAAAAAAATTAAATTAAATTATTGTTTATTTAACTCAAGCTTAAAAATATAATTACTCATTTTTGGGTGTTGATCACTTAATTGGGTTTTGAAAACGAATCTCTCCTTGATTTTTGCCTACAGGTTGATTTGGATTGAAGTTTACACGTTGTCCAACACAAACATGAATTTAGAAAATAAAACAGAACAGAGTTGAAAATCAAATTTCCAAACATGTAAATGATGTCAAATAAGTGACGTCACTTAAGAAGCTTCCAAGATAGGGACGAATATTTTGCCAAAATATGAGGCCCACATTGCCATTAATTGCCTTCAGTGTCTAATCATCATTCTGTCTTCCACAAATCTCACACGCTAAGGAATTTATTTATTTTTTTATTCTGCATACCCTTAAGGTAGGCGGACACCGGACGTCCGCTTAAGTCTGCCTATGCAAATATCTATACGGATGTTGAAATAAAAAATAAAAATGAAAATAAAATCTATATGTCATTTCAAACTGCTATTGTCTCTTTAAATTATTAAAAAAATTATTAATGTCCTCTTAAAATTAGTAAAAAGATAAAAATAATTTTATAAATTTTTTAATAAAACAAAAGATTTCTATAATTTTGTTTTTTTTTTAAAAAAAAAGGAAAGAAAAAAAAAATAATTTTGCAGCTTTTAAAAAACAAAAAAAATTAA
>FXXK01000462.1:128382-165636 GCA_900184695.1 Betula pendula
GAGAGAGACTTTTAAAAAAAGATTTTAGGATTTTATTTTTTATTTTTTTAAGGCATTTTATTTAATTTTGAAAATAATATTTAAAATTTTTTGTAATTTTGAAAGGACATACATTATGATAATTAAAAATTTATAAAAATATTATTAATTAAACGATAGTATGAACCAAAATAAACTTTACTTTCCAAAACAATATATATACATACTTAAATGTGAGGGAGTCGGACGTGTCCGACCCATCTACTATATATACCGGCCTTTTTCCTCAGCACTGCCTAACTCTCCGTCTCTCTCTCTCTCACACCCTCATGGCCTCTCTTTTTCACTCTACTCCCCGACCCAACACCAACCCGGAAATCAACGTCGCATTAGAAATGGAAACAACGAATCCGGTTCGAAACGGAAGAGAAGTAGATGCTTTTAACAGGACGACGGTTCAGACCGATCGGTCGGAGGATGGTGTTTTCCTGACATGGGAGGATCTATACGTGACTGTTTCCAATGGAAAAAATGGCACAAAATCGATCCTTAGGGGCCTAACGGGTCATGCCAGACCCGGTGAGCTTCTGGCTATAATGGGCCCTTCTGGTTGCGGCAAGTCCACGCTTCTTGATGCACTAGCGGGTAATTACATATTAGAATAACACAGAATATTATTTGCTTACGTTTAATTGAGAGTATGTTTTCCCAGTTTTTTACAGAAAGTTTGTCAACTGTTTGAGATTGTGCCGACGAGAAATAGAGCTTTTGTTTTACAAACGGATCTCTTGTCGTACTATAAGTATGTTTGTATGAGTACGTTTGGCCGAAAATGGATAGTTTGACCTTAGGTTTTAAAAAAATGAAGAGGAAGTTCATAAAGAATCTTTGAATTTTTATGTAATTTGAACAACTTTTAATTTTTAATTTTTTTTAGTTTTATTTATGGAACTTTCAATTTTTATTAAAAAACTCTCCTCCGTCTGTTTTCATCATTAAAATTTTTTGAAATTTTTAAAATACTTATCATTTTAACGTTTAGATTTTTTTTTTAAAAAAATATATAGACGATTTTAGAAAATTTCAAAAATTTTAACGGTGAAAACAGACATAAAGGAATTTCGGATAGAATTTGAAAGTTCAAGAGATGAAACTGAGAAAAATAAAAAATTGAGATTTTTTAAATTGCGTGGAAGTTCAAAGAACCTCTGTAAAGTTTTTCTTAAAAATTATAATTTTAAAACATAAAAAATTGCTATTTTTTAAATCACAAATCTAAACAACTCTAAAATAATTTTAAAATGATTAACACAATTCAATACTCTCATCTCTTTGCGATTCTGATTCTTCTGTCCTTGATCTTTCAACTTCTTCTTATCATCTTAAATCCTTTGAATAATTAGTGATTGTTTGGGCTTGTGGGCGTAACTGGTTTGTACAAACGTTCTCGAATATAAAAGAATGGAATAAAGTAAAACTAAAAATAGTTGCTTTGTTCATATTGCAGGGAGGTTGGGTTCAAACATAAGGCAAACAGGAGAAATTCTGATCAATGGTCATAAGCAGGTCCTCGCTTATGGAACATCGGTATGTAAAGATTAAAGAAGAAAAAAAATAAAGTAGATAATCACTTCTCACAATTTTTTTGTTTTTTTTTTCCTTTTTTCAAGTGGATAGACATTTTAGAGGTGTTTGGATGAGACTTTTTTCTAACTTTTTACTGTATATTGTACTGATAATATACAGTAAAAAGACCGATAGAGTTAACTTTTGCTAACTTTTGCTATGACATAAGAAAATGCCTTAAACGAATGACTATAATTTTTTCAAAAATGCCCTTACGTGTATTGTGTGTGCTTTGAACAAAAGATACAGCACAAAAGGATAAGTGATAGCAAGGGTATTTTCGTCACAAAAATGATTAGAGTTCCAAGATTTTGTAGAAATACCACCTGAGGAGATAAATTGCTGAGAAATGCTACAGGTTCTTCTTTTGTCCTTCTCTTATCCTTTTATATTTTAAAATTACTATTGGATCTATAAATCTTATGTGGTCCCCACATAAAATTTATAGATCCACTGATAATTTTAAAAAGTAGAAGGATGGGAGAAGGACACGAGGAGATGCTGTAGCATTGCTCTAAATTGCTGGACTAAAGTGCACCCAAAAAAAAAAAGTTTGAGAAAGTGTTTTCAACGCCCCCCTTTAATTTGCAACAAAGTCCTGATTTTGGACTTTGTGTTGTGGGTGTCTACTCTGGAAAATGATGACTTTTTTAGTGGGCTGCCTATGGCCTTTGGGTAATAGGTTTTCCTTTTTTTGGTTGTTGACTATTGGTAATAGGTTAGTTGGGTTGGAAAGCATAAAAAGAACTATAGGAGACTTCTCGCCACTTTCTTGCTGCATTCGTTTTCTTGCCGGGAAAAGAAATATTTTTTTTTTCTTTTTTACAGGAGACTTCTGTACTATTTTATTTTTTTTAACAGTACCATAGCCTAAATCTAAAACCCCACCCAACACTAGCAAAAAAAAATAAAATAAAAGGCACCTAGCTTCAAATACCGCTGATCTAAAACAGAACCAGATACCCTTGGTTCATCGTTCTTATTCTTTCAAAAAAAAAATTGGTCGTGTTTTAATTAAAAAATGTTGAATTTTCTTTATAAGAAATCATCTATTACATAGTCATACGACTCATACTTTCTTAGGAATATGAAAATAATATCAGTAAAGATTATGACAAGATGAGTCATAGGCAGAGCACACAGCTAGCGGAGGCTTGGGAAGGTTGGGTCAAATTTGTTATATGTCCTTAAAGCAGTGAAATTTAGTATTAACAATTTTTTATATGATTTATAAATTCGATGTAAACTCAACACATAATTAATATGTTAAGGTTGACTATACTTTTGTTTCAACACAAATCTGACACAAAAAAAAAAAAAAAAATTAGTAGGTTTCAATTGAGTGATTTGACTTGTTTAATTTTTGTACTTATAGCTCGATATAATTTAAACTCGATATGTGAACACAAATTATCTGAAAACAGAACTAAAACATTAGGGTGTTGGGCAAAGGATTGGATTTTGATTAGGTGATTGTTAATTTTTGATGTGATATAAAATAAAAAGAATGTTGTAAAATTTTTTGTATAGGAAAGTAAAATTTTTTATTTTTTAGTGAGTATTTTATTTGAATGGTAATAAAAAAATATTTAATATGATATAAAAAGTAAAAAAAAAATATTAAAAAGTTATTGATATAATATAAAAAGTGAGAATAATTTTTTTAGAAAATCAAAATTTATAAATAGTAAAATCCAGTCTTTTGCCGATAGGCCTTGTGTTTTACACCAGATGATATTCTAACAATCTTCAATTGTGTTGAATTCAGGCGTATGTAACACAAGATGATACTTTAATGATGACTTTGACGGTCAGAGAAGCTGTGTACTACTCAGCCCAGCTCCAGTTACCGGACTCCATGTCAAAATCGGAGAAGAAGAAGAGAGCAGAAACAACAATAAGAGAGATGGGTCTGCAAGAATCTGTGAACACAAGAATTGGCGGGTGGGGAGTCAAAGGCATCAGCGGCGGGCAAAAGAGGAGAGTCAGCATTTGCATAGAGATCCTGACACGCCCTAAGCTTCTCTTCCTTGACGAGCCAACAAGTGGACTCGACAGTGCAGCTTCATATTATGTGATGAGCAGAATTGCACGCCTCGGTCAAAGAGATGGGGTTGGAAGAACCATTGTTGCCTCCATTCATCAGCCGAGCAGTGAAGTCTTTCAGCTCTTCCAGAATCTGTGTCTCCTGTCTTCAGGTAGAACTGTATATTTTGGTCCTGCTTCTGCAGCAAATGAGGTAAATAAAACCATTTTTTTTTTTTTTTTTTGGGAAAAAAACTTCATTTAATCCTTCGAAGTATCTACGGTTATGCAATGTCGGTATCTCAAATTTTAGACCCTTTTGATTTTATCCCTCAGGATATTTTTTTGTTAAGTTCTAATTGAAGATACGAAAATGTCCAAAATACTCTTAGGATTCATTGGTGACCCCCCGGTCCTTTTTCTCTGTTCTGTTTTACCTTTTTCTGGTTTTTTGTTTTTTTCCTTTTTGCTTTTTAATTAAGGGTAAATTTGAAATTTTAGAAATTTTATAGAGGTATAAAAGATATTTCACCTCTTTAATGTTTGATTAACATTAAAACCTAATGGTACTGGTGAAATTAAAAAGAGTTAAAACTTGAGATAACGACATTGCAAAAAATGATAATTCGAAGTTATGATTGCAAATTCATTGATACGAAGGTTAAGTGAAGTTTTTTTTTCAATTTTTTTAGTATTTTTGGGGCATATTAGAGATGGAATATGTAACTAATTAACCACTCTTCCAATTCTATGTACGTAGTTTTTCGCTTTAAGTGGTTTCCCCTGCCCTACTCTCCAAAATCCATCCGATCACTTCCTGAAAACCATAAACAAGGATTTCGAAAAGGTAATATTTTCCTCATACTTAGTAGTACTCCTCTTCATTACATTTGATATTTCTTAGAGATGATACTGTAAACATGAGCTCAAAGTCTCTTTTCGGGGATTCGGATTTCCATTAATTTGTTTGGATTGCTAGTCATTCAAATAATAAATGCGAGAGAGCCTTATGGAGGTCATTTGCCCGAACAAGGGGTGGGTTGCCCAAGTTTTATTTGGACATGTGAGCCCCATAATGACTCCCTCACATTTGATATTTGAATTACTAGCAATCTAGACAACAAACGGATACTAAAAATGAACAAAGGAATCTTTACGATGATTATAAATTATAAATTTTGTTCTTTTAGGACCTCGAAGATGGTGTAACCGGAGCAATACCCGCAGAGGAAGCAATTGATATACTTATAAATTCGTATGAATTATCAGGCAGGCACCAACAAGTAACAAAGCAAGTAGCTGAAATACGTAAACAAGTAAGCAAGTAATTTAGTTAATAGTTTAATTTCTACTTTAGACGGTTAGAATATTTCTTATATATTTTTCATGTTAGCATGATTTACTTTCTTCTAAGTTTATCATTAATTCTATTCCTTACCGACCACCTTTTTTCCTATAAATAAAGACATCTTTTGTATTATGTAACAAAGATCAATATATTCAAGATGTAGCCTAACGATTTTCACCTGTCTTCTTCTCTCTTCTTCCGCTTCCTTTTCTTTCTCTTTCATAGACAACATGCTATATATACAAGTTGATGACTGATACTTTTCTGGGGTTTCAGGCCTATGGAGAATTGGAGAGGAAGAGAAGCCGTGCAAGCTTCCTTAGTCAATGTCTTGTTCTAACGAGAAGATCTTTTGTGAACATGTATCGTGATCTGGGCTACTATTGGCTGCGCCTAGCAATTTACATAGCATTGGCTATAGGCCTTGGTACAGTGTTTTACAATATTGGGGATGGTGATGGTTCAGTTCAGGTAGAAAGCGAAATGAAAGATTTTATTCTTGCAAATTAACGTTACAGGAGGATTGAAATTGAACAATATTTTGTGCTTCTGATTCTTTCAGGCTAGAGGTTCACTGGTCACGTTTATAGCTTCATTTCTAACATTCATGGCCATCGGTGGATTCCCATCCTTTGTGGAGGATATGAAGGTATTTTCAGCTTCTTTTTTGGTTGTCAGCATGCATATGTTGCAACATGGCCACTAGTTTCATGACTTTCCCTTTCTCTCTTTGAGCTACTCAGATATCCACAAAAAAGAAGGGTAGAGTAGAATATCTTTTTTGGATGAATGAATTTCTAGAGCACCAGATTCAACAAAGCATCCTGACCCAACCAACTGCAGGAAAAACAACTGTACAGAGACACCCTACAACAACTAAAACCACTCAACAAATGTACCCTATCCAATTATCTACAAAGTTCAAATCAGACAATATCAAACAATTGCAATATCATCAAACCAATACACCAGCAAAAGAAACTCTTACAACCAACTCATAATCCTCATCACAAGAAGACTTATGCAGAAGTGAGTGATAGCAGACCTTCAACTGCAACAGAGAACCACATTATCTTCAAATGAATCTTTCTCCTTTACCCATACTTTTATGCTTACCACCACCAAAAACAAACTGGGAACTATTCAAGCTAGCAGGCAAAAGAGAAACCAACACCAAAAGGAAATAAGTCTTCAGCATTTTCCAGATTGCTGCAGAGAAACAGCCATATTAAACCAAAACATTTGATGATACCAATTAGTACAAATTGCCTATGTAAAATATCATTCGGTCCATTGTATATTTTCTGAATAGAGATTCCTGTTTTTACTGTTCGAATTACTAGCATTTAGGCAAGTAAATGTAAGAGAATCTCTACTGAGCTCACCTACCCGAATAGATCTCAGGCAGCCTGCCGACTTGCTCAGGCAGGTGGACTTTATAGGAGCTTTCTCATATTTGTTGTCCAAATCGCTAGTAATTTAGACAGCGAATTACTTAAAATTGGATCCATATTTATGACACTTTCCCGTTTCCTTATACATACTGAAATCCTTTTAGTAAGGGCATCATCATTTTAGTACTTCCACTTATTGAGAAATGAAATTAACTTGCTCAAATAAGATGCTCAGGATATTTTGAGCACCATGTTAGGCAATATATATAATTTCTCCTAAACTCTTCGTCAACCTTGATCCAGATATTTGAACGAGAAAGATTAAACGGGCATTACGGTGCTGCTGCATTTGTTATCAGCAACACGCTCTCCGCTCTGCCATACCTGGTACTGGTTTCAGTCATTCCTGGAGTAATAGCTTATTTCCTTCCTGGACTACGCAGCGGGCTACAATACTTTGTCTACTTTGCTCTGGTGCTATTTGCTTGCATGATGCTGGTTGAGAGCCTGATGATGATTGTGGCAAGCATTGTGCCCAATTACCTCATGGGTATAATAACAGGTGCAGGAATTCAAGGGCTAATGATTTTGGTAGGTGGATTCTTCAGATTGCCAAATGATCTTCCTAAGCCTGTGTGGAAATACCCGTTATATGAGATCGCTTTTCACAAGTATGCCTACCAAGGAATGTTCAAGAACGAGTTTGCAGGAGCAGTGTTTCTTAATTACCAAGCTGCAGGGCCACCCACTATGATATCTGGAGATGATATTCTGAGAAATACATGGCATGCTGAAATGGGTTACTCTAAGTGGGGTGATCTTGCCGTCTTGCTGGGGATGATAGCTTTTTATCGACTTCTGTTTCTGGGCATCATAAAGGGTACTGAAAAGATCAAGCCTTTGATTCAGGCTTTCTTGTCAAGGCCTTCCAAGAAAACTACTACGCAGGTCATGGTGAATCCTTCTTCTACACCCTTACAACGAGAGAAGCTGTAGCACGTTTTTTTTTTTTTTTGGTGATTATACTAAATAAACAAGGCTTGTTTGGTAATGCTGTAGGTTTCTTAAAGCTCCTTTTGGGAACTTGCTGCTGAGAAGTTGCTATAGATCAGTAGCTGAGAAAGCTGTTTGATATATTTTGCAAAATGTAAAAACTACTATTAGCAGTAGAATTAATGCTTAATGAACGTATGCTTCAATATTGTAGTAGTACAGACTTACAGTAATATCTGATATTATCGAAGTATACATTATCTAAAAAATGCTAAAAAGAAAAAATTCATAGTACTTCAAATTTGGTTCTTGGCCACCCGACTCTTTTACATGGCCTAGCTCGTATATTTTTCCATGTAATGTTATATAATCAAAGAAACAAACTTTATGATGATCAAACAAAATCAAATTAACATTATGTTGTTGGACAATAAATTTCAGCCATATTTCGACGATAAAAATAATTGGAAAACATGTCTTAAAGGAATATTAATACTGTTGGGAGTAAATTTCAACCCATCATGGGTTCCACTCAAGCAATCTCAGTCAAATAAACCGTTGAGTGGATAGCATCATATCCATCATAACCTTTTTAATGAGGGAATCAAATCTCAAAATATCGGAATGCTGATATTATGCATATATCATATCTCTTTAGCTATGCAGAAGTCTAACAAATGATCAACTACCAAAAACCCTATATAAAGGGACAAAGCACCAGGTAAAGGGAGGCTTAGTCTCCAAAAACTTAAGATTATTACTTTATTTTCACTCCAAACAAGCATGCTAATTTAAGTATCGGAGTGTACTTGGTCCAAAGATCAGCGGATCCGTTGATGTTATTCTTTATTTTGCATGCTACCCATCGCCGGTCAAGCCGTACAAAAAATTGCATCAACAAATACAATGTTTCAAACATGTTAACCATGTTTTCAACATGCCAAATCAATCAAAGAAACAATTTTTCTTTCAGTATAAAGCATGCAAAACATAATCAATATGAACACATGTTGCTGCAGAATCTTGCAGCAGCACTGTTTTGATGCAAACAATTTAATCAAACATTTAACATGTAATCAGCCTCTTGGGATGATCAAATCAAGGTCCCAACAGGTTAACAAAGATTCTAAATGACCAAGAAACATAAAACCCAAGTCACAAGAGCTGCTGGAAAAAATTTCAGCAGCTCCCTAAGGGATTGCAGATTACAAGGAGTATGTCTAAAGTTCTTGCAACTTCAATTCAAGCCATGCTTTCTATGAAACCTGGCTTGGCTCTGTTATCAATTGTTGATAATATAACATAAAGTTACAACGAAAAGCATCTCACGAATAGCATCATGAAAGCATAGCATCATATTATAGAAAACAAACATTTTCAAGGGGGGGCATACTCACCTAGCATAAGTCGGCCACTCTAAGAGAAGTGGCTGATTTGAGTTCTTTTTCTCCAATCTCAAAGCACACATGTATTTCAGGTTTTGAAATCTCTAAACTTTCTCCTTAATTCTGATTAAGAGGCCAAGAGTATGGGCTTTAATGCCTACACAAACCCCATTTAAATAGTCTCATGTCTCCTAGTAGAGGTAGTATTAGGTTTCATTGTCAAAGTAAGACTTTGAAAAACCCATGCACCACAAGCCATATACACAGCCATAGGGTTATTCTCTTGTATAAATTAGGTCAATCTCAATGTGGGTAATAATCAGCTTGAGGAGGGACCTAGAGGGAAAATAAAACTAGTTTTAATAGGCCTGAGATACTTGTCATCTCATGACTTGTTTTAGGTTACTATTAATTAGAATTCATTTCACTAAATAATTGACTATACTCTAGTATTTATTTTGATTATTCAATACTCCCAATAACTTCTTATAATTGCTTTTGACTCCTCCATGAAATAATCGATAGTCAAATTAAAGTCATAAATAAATTGTCACTTTAATTTACTATTTCTTAATCATTTAGTACCTAATTTAATCTTTTGATTATTCTAGTACTTATGAAATCACATTTCACTTAGTACATTTTTATTTTAATAACTTTTACTAAAATGTTGCGGCCAAAAACTTAGAATAATCAATTCTCATTGAATCTATCTCAAGGGGATTTTTCATTCACTTTAATAAAATCAAAGAATTATAGATTCCTTTTTTTGGGAGTAATGTTCCCATAATGATATATGTGATCACCTAACACACCGATATTTTAAACATGAAAGATCTCACTCCTAAATGTACCAAAGTAACATCCACTTCGCATTTGAGTTCACATGCTGATGGGAACCAAGGTGGGCCTACTCTTAAAGATCCTTTGCAAATTCCAGATGGGCCAATTACAAGACCAAGAGCCAAGAAGATCAGGGAAGCAATGCAAGGATTAGTGCAATCTACTTGGGATGAAGCTAGTAAGAGCCCAACACTCAAGATGGGCTTGAAAGAAAGAGAACCAATCTTGATCCACTTGATCCAAGCTGTGGAAGACTTGACTTAAAAATATGGCCTATTGTTATTAAAGGCTTTATTTTATTAGTTTAGAATAAATGGGCTTGAGGATGTTTGGCCCATATATTTCTTATGTTTTATTAATTAGGGTTTCAAAAGAACATTAATTGTTCCACTTGAGGGTATTTTGGGAAAGGGGCCTTATTTTGGCCTACGGTTATTTTTGTAGGGAGTATTTAAACATCTTATAGCCACCACATAAGAGATAGACATTATTTTGAATTTTAATTGTGAGTTGAGTTTTCTCCTCTTGTTCTTGATTGAACTTTTGAACTTATCAAAGGTAAATCACAACCTTTGTGGCGTTCTTCCTCGTAATTTGGGTTCTTGAGACGGGATTTCAACGGGTCTAGATTTTAATATAATCTAGGTTCTTGAAACGAGTTTTCAACGGGTCTAAATTCTCCATTCATAGACTTGAGTTTGGCTTTCTTGGGTGATTTTTCAAATTGATTGTGGGTTCAACGGATTTCTATTCCTGCGGGTTCATATCACATGCCTTTCAAGATTGAGAGTCAATACTATAAGTTGTCATGAGTTCAAGTTATTCATGTTGACAGTAATTTAATTCTCATTGAATTTATCTTAAGGGGATTTTACATGTCTCTTTAATAAATCAAAGGATTTTTTATTCCTTTTTTAAGGAGTAGTGTTACCATGATACTATATGTGATCACCCAACACATCGAGATTTTGACTATGGAACATCTCACTCCTAAATGTATCAAAGTAACCTACACTTTACATTTGATTTCACATTCCTCTCAGGATTAAGAATCAATGCTATAAGTAGTTATGTGTTCAAGTTATTCATGTGGATAGTAGTTCAATTCCCATTGAATCTATCTCAAGGTGATTTTTCATGTCACTTCAATAAATTAAAAGATTATGGATTCCTTTTTGAGGAGTAGTGTTTTCACAATGCTATACGTAATTACTCAACACATTAAGATTTTGACCATGAAAAATCTCAATCTTAAATGTATCAAAGTGACCTCTACGTCACATTTGAGTTTACATTCCTCTTAAGATTAAGAGTCAATGCTATAAATAGTCGTGAGTTCAAATTATTCATATTGATAGTAATTATAATAGAATAACAACTTTGTGGTCTGTTCAGTGCATTATAACCACACCAACATATCAATTAAAAGTCTACATTGTTGGGGATCATGTGTAATTTATAAAACATATAAACGTCATCATGCATAGCGGGAAAAAAAACAAAAAGCATATGATCGCAGCATACTTTAAGAGGAAACATAGCATTTGATTATTCTAAATAATAGGAAAAACAACAAGTTTGTTGCTACTTACAAATCGTGTAGGTCTCCTTTAGGCATTTAGAAATATTTGCATGAGGCTTTGAATCCTTCTTCATGCTAATGTTGATGATCTTCAAAGGTTGAAGAACAATGCCAAGAACTCCAAGAACGCCAAGAACTTTTAGATCTTAAAGATCTAAAACACCAAAGAACTTGAAGAACCTTTGAAAAACACGAAGAACAAAGTTCTTTAAACTTCAGATCTTCTTTTTTATGGCTGAATATGATTGTGAGTGTGGACTCACATTTAGAAGCACAAGAACTCTCTTGAATATTTTTCCACACCCTCAACTAAATTCTCACTCAATGTTGATATTTTGTGTAGTAATATCTCTTGATGTAATGGTGTGTTTTGTGCTTTTTATGATCCTCTATTTATAGATTTAGGTTTATTTGGAGAGGATGTGGAGAAAATTCTAGAATCCAATTATGGTATGGAATTGAAAAATAGAATTAAATCAAAATCTTAGAAAAATAGGATTACAAACCACTAGAGAATTTCTCCTCTAGTGGTCGTCGGCCAAGGGGGAGAGAATTCTCTCCCCTTGGCCGACTTATGGCCATCGGCCATGGAGGAAGAAATCCTCCCCATGACCGACTATGGAGCTAGGGTTTATCCTTAGCTCCTTGTCTCCCTTGGACTTTAGTATGGGCCCCTTGGTTTTACCTTTTTGGTCTAATATTGCTTTCCCTTTAGATCAAGCGTAAGAATTAATTCCTTTGGCCCAAAACTCTCCACTCAAGGCTCTTAAAAATAAACTCTCTGAGCCCAAGTTTTTAATAAAATAAAATAAGCTTGAATAAAAATTCAAAGTCTAATTTTATTTAAATAAAAACATTATCTAAACAAATAAATCCTTTATAAAATAACTGAAGAACATATTTACCTTAGTCAATTTACATCAGCTCAAGAAGGGACATAAAAGAAACTAGAATTAGCTATTTAGTCCCTTGTGAAATCTTGTCACCCAATGACTTATCACACCTGACTAAAATTACAGATGATTCCACTAAACAAATGTGATTGCACTCTAATTTATATTTTGTCAATATGTAATTAATCTTTCATGACATACTTATTAAACACAATATCCTCCATAGAACTTACTTCATAGTTAAAACTGATAAGTGATGAATGTTACACATTTAAGCTCCTTGATTTACTATGTTAATCTCTTAGTTTTATTATAATATGATATTTTGTGTTGTTTTTGTGTTTTCCCTTATTTTGTAGGTTTTGGAAGAAAAGAAGTCAATTCTATCAACTCGGGCTTAAAACACTTGAACTGTGCAAAGCACAGAGCATTTGACCTTTGTGCACTATTTTGGCCATAACTCTTAGCTCAAAACTCGGATTAAGGCAAGTTCAAGTGCGTTGGAAAGAGGACTCAGAGAGGAACAAATCATTAAGCCAAAGTTTTTGCATCCAAGGTGCGCTCGATCCCTACTTTTTGGTGCTCGAACGCCATCGTGCGCTGGATAATTCTGAAGTCGGCAGAACTGATATGAAAAGATGGTAATCCGACCCCAACTCGATCTTGGACTTCCTAGGGTGCACGAAATTGATTAGGATTGTTCTTATACTCTATAAATACTCCCCTAAGTCCTCCAAAACGAAGAGACAAGCTTGAGGAGAAGAATCAAAGGCTTCAAAGAAGGGTTTTTCTTAATTTTTATTTCTTTTTAGTTTTTCTTTGTTATTTTCTTATGGGGATGATTTTCATCCAAATTATGTGCAGCTAATACTTTAGTTAAGGCTCGATTGAAGCCCTAATCATGTCTCTTTAAGGTTTCAATTTGTCTTGCTACAATTCATGTTTTGATGCTTAATTGATTTATCTCGGGTTTTTGTTCGTTCTTCATATAGGTTATGTATAGGTTTGATCATCTTATGCATATAACATGTGTAGAGTGTTATCTAGGTCAATTTGGATGACCGAGTTCTAGGCCTAGTAGAGTGACAAAAGAACCAATTGCGGGTTCTTGGAGTAATCAACATGAAAGACCTGAATATACACCATGTTTTAGGTCTTAGTGTGTTTGTCGATCTCCATAGATTTATGCTTTCTTGATGAACAACTTAGTATACACCCATGCTAAATCAAAGAAAGAAAAAGTTAGATGTATACACCATGCCTAAATCTCGTTGTTTAGGAGATTAATAGCTTTTGGAGTATACACCCATGCCCTTAGGCTGTTAAACATTGAGTATCTTGACATGAATGTAGCATTGTGCATATTGTTCTTATTTGAGTATGATTAGCGGTGGATATCGAAGCCCTAGCCCTTTATTCTTATTATTTCAATTCAATATTTTTATCCCATTCCATTCAACAATATCTTTTTAAGAATTTCTTTTCAAACATAATTTACCAATCCTCGTGGGAATGATTTCGTATTTGCTGTCTATACTATCGTTTTGATCTTGTGCACTTGCGAGTAAAACGTGCATTTATTCGCTTATTTAATTAGGTGGATATTTGTACAACAAGTTTTTGGCGCCGTTGCCGGGGATTGCGTTAAATTATGTTTTTAAAGTTTTTCCTTTTATTTTAAGTTATTTTGTTTTTGCTTCTCTAAAAAAAAAAAATTCTAATCTGTTTCTCTGAAGTTTTTGTAGAATTCAGTTCTGTTCTGCTGCAGGGAGATCGAGCGCCCCATCCTAGCGCTCGAGCGCCCTCTTCCAGACAGCAACACTGAAGCTGCTGTCCACTACAGAATTTGATTTTTGCCCATGCAAGGACGTCAATCTCAGAATTTAGTTGTTATTCCATACAATCCAGAGTTGAACGAACTATTCAACAACCTCGAAGGCCAAAAGAAGACTCCAAAGAAGAAGAGGAATTCAAAGTTGAGGAAAAGATGGCTGAGAATCAACCCGAGCGAAAGTCGATGAAAAGTTCTTTCATTCCACAAAACCTCAATCAACCATCATGCGTCGCCTACCAGCCAAATGCACAAGGCAACTTCAATTTATCTCCTCATTTACTCAACATGCCACCACATTTTAGAGGCACACCCTCCGAGGATCCATACTTGTACATAAGAGATTTCTTTGATCTTTGTAAGACACAAAACATTCATGGCTTAACTCCAAAGCATATCAGGTTAATCCTCTTCCCTTTTTCATTAAAAGATAATGCTAAGTTGTGGTTAAACTCTTTGGCTGCAGGTTCTATTAACAACTGGGAAGAGTTGGCCACAAAATTTTTGAAAAAATTCTTTCCAGCTCAAAGGACTAGGCAACTTAAAAGAGAAATTCAGACTTTTCAACAAAAGGATGGAGATCTTTTCTTCGAAGCTTGGGAACATTGCAATGAGCTACTTCTCAGATGTCCACACCACAATTTAACTCAAGACGACCAGGTACAAGCTTTCTATGAAGGTCTAAATGATAATAACAAAAGTCTTGTTGATTCAGCTTGTGGTGGTGTGCTGATGGAAAAGAGCAGTGAGGAAGCCATTAAGCTCTTTGAAACTTTAAGTGAGAATTCTCAGCAATTCTCATCAAAAGGAAGGAATGTATCAAAAGGTAAGGGTGTTTATGAGATAAGCACCAATAGTGGAGTCCAATCTCAAATGGCGACAATGGAGAGGAAGCTATACATGATTGTGAAAGCAATGACATCACACAACATCTCTCCAATTCAGCAAGTACAACAAGTCGAGGTATGTGCCATATGTTCTCATTCTAACCAAACCACTGAGACTTGTCCTATGTCTCCATTTGCAGATCAAGAACAAGCCAACTATGTGGGATAAGGTGAATTTCCTCCGAAGAACAATCCATACTCCAACACCTACAATGCAGGGTGGCGAAACCACCTCAATTTCTCATGTAGTAATAATCAGAATGTGCAGAATCCATAAGGGCAACAATGAAATTTTCAGCAGGGGAATAATTATCAAGCTCCACCACAAGTGATGCAACTCAATCCGGAGCAGAAAAAGAATGATCTTGAAGGGGCCATACTCCAGTTCATAACCGCACAACAACAGATCAATGCTCAGACTAGTCTGTCTATTCAAAAATTGGAAGGAACAACTAGCCAGGCCATTCAAAGATTGGAAACACAAATAGGGCAGATGGCCAAGGAGATCAGCGAAAGAAAGGGGTGAATTTCCATCCCAAACAATACCCAATCTAAGAGGACATGAGCAGGTCAATGCTGTGACATCTCTTAGGAGTGGTAAGGTCATTGATAACAAGGTGGGAACAGAAAAGGAAGTAGAAGCACCTTCAACAAAAGCCACAACCTCCAAAAAGGTAATTGAGAGGGAGTATGTGACATTGCCACCCTTCCCTCAAAGGTTAGTGAAGCCCAAGAAAGAAAAACAATTGCTGAATGTTTTTGAAACTTTAAAGAAAGTTGAAATCAATATTCTTTTACTTGATGCAATTAAACAGATTCCATCTTATGCTAAGTTCTTAAAGGATTGTTGTACTAACAAGAGAAAGTTTCAGGAGCATGAGCAAGTTGCATTAATCGAGGAGGTAAGTGCGGTTTTATTAAGAAAGTTACCACATAAGCTAAAAGATCCAGGTAGTTTTACTATCCCATGCAGGATTGGTGACAAACTCTTTGACCGTGCTTTGTTAGACTTGGGGGCAGGTATCAATTTACTATCTTATGAAGTTTATCAGAAATTAAGTTTGGGGGAACTTCAACCAACCTCAATTACATTGCAATTGGCCGACAGAAGCATCAAGCGACCGAGAGGTATTTTAAAAAATGTCTTGGTCAGAGTAGATAAATTTATTGTGCTTGTTGATTTTGTTGTCCTGAATATGGAAGAATCACCCATGCCATCATCCTTACCCAATATTTTAGGAAGATCCTTTATGAGCACTGTTGATACTAACATATGTGTCAAAAAGGGTATTATAAGCATGGAAGTAAATGGGGAAAAGGTCGAGTTCAAAGTGTTTGATGCAATGCAGTTACCACAAGATAATCATGAGTGTTTTAATATTGGTGTGGTACAAAATACTGCTAAAGCAATTTTGCAAGTACCTAGCATTGATCCCTTAGAGGTTGCCATGACTCATAGCCTCACAAAGCAAGAATTTGAGCCAGAACATGAACGTATTATCAAAATAATCATGTTATGCATAAAAGTATAACAATAACAAGTATTCATGAGAGTTTTTACTCATTTGTGTCGTATAGATCAACCAAAAACTCTTCCACGCCATCTTCAACTTCCGAATATGAGAAACGATCTTATCATTAGTCTTATGCCTTGAGTTAAACAAGTCATAGGCTTCTAATAACCCAAAAGAACATTCTGTCTGAGCATCGAATGTTTGACTAGGAGGGTCGAACGTTCCACACCCGTACATCGAACGTTTGATGAGGTCCAGAAATTCATTCTAGGCCACATCTCAGCCATTTCTAGTTTCTAACTCCTCCTAAGGTCTCTTAAAGGTCTATATAGATAAAATAAAGGGTCTCATACTCCAAAAATAGGGTTTGAGGTATCAAACTCCTTAAATCACCTCAAAACATCCATGACCTTCATAAACTAACTAAAACTCCAAAGTAATTAATCTTAAGCTAGACAACATAAAAACTAAGACATAACAACAATTAGACAAGATAACAATAACTAAATAACAACAAAGAAATGAACTAAGTAAGGATGAGTACCTCTTCAAGCCAAAATCCTTCTCTTCCTCTCAAACACTCTTCCTCATACACTCACAAAGCTTCTTGACCTCCCAACTTGAGTGAACAGTGCAAAGAGGGGTAGGAAATGTATTTATAAAGCTGGAACGCTTGGTTAAGGACTGTTGGATTTTTAGGTGCATCAAACGTTTGATGTACTATTACCCAATGGTCCTAGGGTTTCCACCAAACATTTGATAAAAGCATCAAATGTTTGATAAAAGTACATTGAATGTTCTATAAAAGCATCGAACATTTGATACTGGCTGACATTCATATTGATTGAAAGTTTTCACGTGAATCAGTGCATCGGGACATATATCAAACGTTTGATTCTCACCATTGAACATTCCATGAACTCACCGAACATTTCATAGAATCCTTCAAACGTTCCACGGCATCCAAAGCTCAAAAATAAACCCTAAAATTTAATAAATCTTTAAGGCATTACAATACCGGAATAAAAGCATCATCTCATAACATAATAATCATAAATGTCTAAAAAGTATGGCCTAAGGCCGATCATCACAAAATACAGGTTTAAGCAGATCATAACATAATTCTAATAACAAATCAAAGTCTAGTTTTCTAAAAGTAGAGCATGTAGAGAATGTTTATCATGTCATGACGAGACTCCTTGCTAGCCCTCTACATGCTGCTCGACCACACATGGTCTAACTCCTCAAAGATTATCCTGAGTATTCCCTCCATCTGGACCATATCCTTCGAATGATCCGTCATCATCTATTGTATCTATAAAACAACTCATGTTTTATAGGTGAAAAAGATACAAACGTAAGTACACGACTTAATGAGCGTTAATGTATATAGTATACAGGTTATCATTTATGAACTCAGTTTATAAAAGAGATATGCAGTGTATTTCATTTTATAAAACCATGGCATGAGAATATACTATAAGATATAAGATAATGAACATGTGATAAATCAACAATATAGTCTGTTTGAGACATTATCCTCTCTCAGTAAGATTTGCGCGTCCTGAAGTACTTTTGGTACAATTCTGATGCCCTGGACATTACACAAACGTATAATGTTATACTAGCAGTCCAACCGAGTTCAACCTCGGATGGCCCACATTGACTAGAAAGTCGTAACAATGACCCCACTCAAAGAATGATGTGTTGATCACAAAATTATAACCAATGGATCCACGGCACACACACAACAGTAAATAACTAAACCATAAGGGTTAAATTGTAATAATGATAAGCCTGTGGCCATTGTTCTGTTCAAGACGGTGCACCATATCATACGATAAACTTTAATCTTTCAAGTCTTTTATATGCATGCTTTTCACAACTCATCTTTTTATTATCTTTGTTAATTACAACCGTTTTCACAAATGGAGTTCACATTTAAGCATAAATAAACATTTCATGAGAGTTGTAAATATTCATATTTTATATATAAAAAATAGTCATGCTATGCGGAAAATAATAAAAAGTATCTGTGTGAGTTTACTCACTTGTGTCATAAGGATCAACCAAATAGTCCTCCAACGGATCTCCAACTTTTGAATCTGAGAAAGTATCATTCTATTAGTCTAAAGCTAGGTAAAAATCACTTATAAGCCTCAATCATCCAAAAGCTGACATTCTGCCCGACACACGAATGTATGTGTATATTACACGAACATATCTGTAACATATAAACACATTTGCATGAATGTTCCTCACATACTCACAAACATTCATATATTGGTCAAAAAGTTGTTCATGGTTTATTAGGCCCTTCTAAACCTTCAATAGTGTTGGCTAGGTTCTGAGTAAGGTCCTTAAGGTCAGAAAACATAAACTAGGGCAAACATGCAAACTAAGGAACGTCTAACTACATAAAACCATAGTAAATCCAGGGTTTCAAGCTCAAAACTCTAAGGCCTTAAACTAAGAATCTAAACCTATCAAATAATTCTAAACTAGAAACAAAAAGCACAAAAATAAATGAGGAAACCTTAAATAAAATGGAGAAAAATGAGTTAAGGTAGAAAGGTTACCATGCTCGAAGAACAAAGCTGAAGAGTTCATCCTCTTCCTCAAGAATCTCCCTCACTCACTCACACTATCAAAAGACGCACACAAAGAGGTCGAAAATGTGCTAAGGGTTCGAAGTATGAGGGGTATTTATAGAGATAGAACGCTTGGGTAAAGACTGCTGGAAAAACTCAAAAACTAGGCTGCACGAATGTATGTATCTTTATACGAACGTATATGTGTCCTTCACTAACACACATAATAGGTGCATGACCTAACGCGCTCAGGGATAAATAGTGCAAAACGACACAATCACGAACGTATGTTACTTTATACGAACATATGTGTGTACTGTATACATGAACATTTTGGCCTTTACAAGAACGTAGGTGTAAGCCAGAAAAGTTCAAAAATCCAGCTTTTAGGCAACCTTGTCATCCTATAAACCTAATCAAGGACAACCTAACCTTGATTGATCTTTCGGCGTATTACACCTGACTACTGTCTCCTCTGAAGATGACGCGCCCACCTGCTACTACACAGCTGCCAAACATTCGGCTTGGCATGATGCCATGAACAGTCAATTCCATGCTCTACATCACAATAGCACTTGGACTCTTGTCCCCCCTTCCTCTCAAATGAACATTGTTAGATGTAAGTGGGTTTTTCACCTTAAACGCAAAGATGATGGTTCTATTGATCGCCACAAAGGCTTCCACCAACAACTTGGAATTGATTTGGAAACACCTACAGTCCAGTGGTCAAGCCTACTACTATTCACCTGATGCTCTCCCTTGCCATCTCTTCCAGCTGGCTCATCCATCAAATTGATGTTCAAAATGCCTTCCTCAGTGGATGGCTATATAAAGATGTCTACATGGCCCAGGCCCCTGGCTTCATTCATCCTCAGTTTCCTCAGCACGTGTGCAAGTTACACAAGGCACTCTATGGCTTAAAATAAGCCCCTTGTGCTTGGTACTCCCACCTCAGTGATCGCCTTTTGGATTTTGGTTTCTTGGTACTCCCACCTCAGTGATTGCCTTTTGGAGTTTGGTTTGTTGTCTCCCACTCCGACTCCTCACTCTTCATACTTCATACTTCACACTCCTCAGTACACTACCTATGTTCTCATCTATGTTGACGACATCCTAATCACGAGCTCCCTACCTCAAGGAACCACCAACATGCTCTACTCCCTGCATGCTAAGTTCGCAATCAAGGCCTTGGGGCAACTCCACTTCTTCCTCGACATGGAAGCTATCCCTACTCCTGATGGTCTTATACTCTCCCAACAACGCTACATCCTTGATCTCCTTCGCAAGAGCAACGTGGTTGAAGCTAAACCTGTTAAGACCCCTATGTCCACCGCCCACTCTCTTTCCCTACATTCTGATGATCCTCTCCCAGATCCCTCTCCCTACCATAGCTTGGTTGGTGCTCTCCAGTATCTCTTGCTTACTCGGCCTGACATATCCTTTCCTGTCAACAAAGTTTCAAAGTTCATGCATCAGCCCACCTCTCTCAATCTTTAGGCTATGAAACGAATTCTACAGTATCTAAAGTCCACCATTTCCCATGGACTCCTCCTTCGTCGGTCTCCCTCTCGCACCTTTCAAGCCTACTCCAATGCTGATTGGGCCAGTTGTTTCGATGACCGAAAATCCATTAGGGTTTTTTTTGTCTTTCTTGGACCCAACCTCATCTCTTGGTCCTCTCACAAACAACGGACTGCCACCCGATCCAGCATTGAATCCAAATATCGCACCCTCGCTACCACTGCCACTAAACTCATTTGGCTCCAATCCCTACTTCGTGACCTTAGTATTTTTCTCCACACACCCCACATTCTTTGTGTTGGAGATCATGATTATAAAAACATCATACACAATGGAAAAAAACAAAAAGCATATGATTGTAGCATACTTCAAGAGGAAACATAGCATTTGATTATTCTAGTGATAAGAGAAACAACAAGTTTGTAGTTACTTACAAATCGTGTAGGTCTCTTTTAGGCATTTAGAAATATTTGCATGAGACTTTGAATCCTTCTTTATACTTGTTGATGATCTTCAAAGGTTAAAGAACAATGCCAAGAACACCAAGAATTTTTAGATCTTAAAGATCTAAAATCACCAAGGACTTGAAAGAGCTTCGAAGAATACGAAGAACATGGTGAACATGAAGAACAAAGTTCTTCAATCTTCAGATTTTCTTCTTGATGGCTGAATATAACTGTGAGTGTGGACTCACAACTAGAAGCACAAGAGTTAAAACTCTCTAGAATATTTTTCTCACACCATCTACTATATTGTAGCTCTCAACTCTTTGTTGAAGTAATTGTGTTAATGTTTGGTGTTGGTGTGTCTCATGCTTCTTATGATCCTCTATTTATATATTTAAGTTTACTTGAAGAGGAGGTGGAGAAAATTTTAGAATCCTATTATAGTATAGAATTGAAAAATAGAATTAAATCAAATTTCAAGAAAAAGGGATTACAAGCCACTAGAGGATTTATCCTCTAGTGGCCGTCGGCCTTGGAGGGGAGAATTCTCCCCTTTAGCCGACTATGGGCTAAGGTTTACTCCTAGCCCTTCTCTCCATTGGACTTAGCTTGGACCCCTTGGTTTCACCTATTTGGCCCTATACTCCTTTCTCTTTAAACCAAGCTTAAGAATTAATTCATTTGGCTCAAACCTCTTCATACAAGGCTCTTAGAAATAAATTCTCTTCACCTAAGTTTTTAATAAAATAAAATAAGCTTAAATAAAATTCAAAGCCCAATTTTTTTTAAAATAAAAACAACCTAAATAAATAAATCCTTAATAAAATAACTGAGGAACATATTTACCTTAGTCAATTTACATCAGCTTAAGAAGTGACCTGAAGGAAAATAGAATTAGCTATTTAGTCCCTTCTGAAATCTTATCACTCAATAACTTATCACATCTGACTAAAAATTACAGATGATTCCATTAAACAAATATGATTGCACTCTAATTCATGTTTTGATAATATACAATTAATCATTCGTGACATACTTATTAAACATAATACCCCTCCATGGAACTTACTCTATAGTTAAAACAAAGATGATTAACTGTCACTTTGTTCACTACATCTTTTTCATTGAGTCACCGGATCGAACTTTATGTTTTATCTCATTGTACCCTATGAGATTCATCTCACTCTTGTTCCACCGAAACCCACTCAAGCCTGAGATACAAAATAAAACATTCTTATCAATCCTAAAACAAAGAAAATGTTCATTGTCTCTTTGTTTATCCACAAAGGATTTGGATTCCTTCTTGAAAAGAGATATTTCATAATGCTTCATGTCAATCATCCAATGTATAGCGATGTTGACCAAGAAAACTAGTCTTCACTCCACAATACATCAAAGTGATATTCACTCAAACATCTGGTTTACTAACTTTTCAGGATTAAGAGTAATAGTTATAAGTTGTCGTGCATGTATATTTATTCTTTCTAACAGTTATTAGAAAGAGTAATGACTCACGTGGTCTTGTTCAGTGTAAAGCCCTGTATATATATCACACTTTGCTGTTACACCGTCATGCCAACCTGAAGTCTATTTCCGCTTTACTGGATTAAGATAGATCACCAAAGTTGAGCATGATATAGTCTAGGATAGAATGCCCAGTTCCACTTTATAACTATGAACCAAAAATACTTTATAGATTACAAAGATCCTTTGACTATGATCTTCATGTGTGCTAAAAATACATTACTCACACCATAATCAAATACAATGTAACCTAAGGACCTTTATATACATATATCGGGTGAATATTTAAAACACATATATGCTATGCAAAACATTAATTGATATACCCAATGTTCTATAATTTATCTGGGAATAATCAATCAATATTTATTACAACAAAAATAATCCTATAATCAATTGGAGTTTTGAACACCAGTTTCAACACTTTGGTGTGACAACATTGGTGCCACATATCTCACCGCCAATCCAGCTTTCCATGCTCGCACCAAATACATTGAAATCGATTTCCACTTTGTTTGAGATAAAGTCGCTTCCAAGTCTTTAGTTGTTCGCTTCATTTCCAGTGAACATAACTTTCCACCATGCGTGCCAAGCTCCACATTGTGTGCCATATGTCTCGCTTGTAGGGGCATATTGAACAAGTATCTACTCAACAAGGAAACACCACTCACATGATCAGTCAAGCAAATCACATATCAAACGAAAGCCAATCAACCATCAAAGGCAACGGCTACACAATTCCACAATCAAAGGAAATCAAATCACTAACGGCTACACAATCACATAAGGAAAGGCAATGCTCGATGGACATCACAAATAAGGAAATCTCAAATGGCTAATTGTAATCAACAAAGGAAAACAAATATTTTGTCATTTATTGTATTCATCTTTTCCTAGTATTGTTACCCTGATACTCTGTATATATTTCGATGAAGATCAATGAGAAAGTGTGCAATACAATACCTTCAATTATTTGATTCTATACACTCCACAAGAACATTTTGCACCATTTGGAATTTGTAATGCAATGCCAAATATTTCGCAATTTTTTTTTGTTTTTTCATACAAGGCATTTGGCTTCACCTTTATAATGGGTTGACAGTACCATGGGCTCACCGTAAGACTTTGGCTTACCGAGCGTAGAGGTCAAAGCCTTAGGATCGACTGACTAATTCTTAGTCCAATGCCACACACCTCTCTCAGTATTGAACATTTGAGTCGTGGGCTTCGTCTGAATGGCTAGTTCCAAGAGAGAGTTTACACCTAGCAAGTCTTGAACCTGAGACCTATGGAATGATATTCCCTAAAGACCTCAAGCCTCAACCACTATGCCAAATTTTGCTGCGACTGGTCTACGTTGAACTTTCAACCCTAGAAGCTTCATGTCATTCTCTTTCCAAATGATAAGCATTGCGTAAAGAAAATTGACCTATGGTAGTGCCCCTCCAAATTTGTACATCTTTGTCATTACAAGAATTTTGGTCTTTAACGACGACTTTAATAGCGATGACCGAAAAGAAAAAAGAAAAGAATAGTATGGGCTTATGATGTTGAGGATTTGTTGAAAAATGTAGAGTAACGGATTGATGGTTATCATATGTAATAATAGTGAGTGGTCTAGACTTAAACCGAGTGATGATAGCTCTACCAATGAGCCATTTATACTCATCAGAATTATTATTGGTTTAGTGTATGATGCATTTTCGAACCCTTGTGCAACATCAAAATTTATTTTGATATATACCATTGAGTTGTCAGGTATTAATAAAAATGTAGTTTGTACCCAATTTCATATTCATTTAAAAGAAACTTACTATTTTGATTGTAATTGTTATAAAAACAAAAAAAACAAAAAAATGAACTCTTGAAAAACATGCAAGACCATGACATGAAGATTGCATTTTCCTTTGAGCCTTTTTCACCATTTTGAAATCTGAAAGAAGATGCAAATCGGCATTATCTTTGAATTTATATTCTGGATTGGTTTTATTGAATTTTAGTGCTGGTATCTAAATGCTCTTAGTCTATTTGATCTATGTTACTTGTAATTTGAATTATTAATTTTCGTGACTATATCAACAGTAGTCAATATTGATGTCACTGCACCTGGAGCTACAATTGCTCTTGCTTTAATGTTTTTAAAGGTAACTTTTCCATAAATGAGCTATTGAGTTGATTTTTATGAACTTTTAATAACAAGTTCATCAGTTTTATGTGACTCTCATGTCACCCATGACTCCATGAGATCCGCAGCATCTAGATATCTTATACCTTTTTCACGTGAGTGCCTCTTAAATGTTGCTGCAAAAGTTATAGCTATGATAATTGAAAGATCAAAAATAGAATGCTATGTTTTGCTGATTTGATGGTCCTGATGGCATTGTCTACAGGCTGACAGAACTTTGGGTTAGAAGGTAGCATCTCATCTTAACGTGAGGCCAAGCATGTGAATAAATCAAGTGAGAAGGACCAAATGGTAGAGGATGCGTGTGATTTGGAAGGATAAATTCCTGTTAATTCTGTAATTAGAGTGTAATATCATATAGATCGTTAACTTTATATGTTGCGAGACTCTTCAACTTGATGTTTCAATGTAATAAATGCTAGTTGTATTTGCAAGTTTTGTTTGCATTACTTGTATCGGTTTGCACTGTCATTTCCTTGTATACTTTATGGTTGGGCTAAGTAAATTTTTATGCTTAATATGCAAAGCAAATCCTTCCATACACCCGGCTTTAGAGCATTTCTAGTAAACTATTCGAAACAAAATTATTTGTAATTGATAATAATATAATAAAATCAAATTGTTTTCAAGAAATAAAAAATAATACAAGTTATTTACGATGGCTTGTTATCCGCGACGACTACCTAAGTCGTCGTGGATAACATCTACTTGTTATCCACAATAACTTTATAAGTTGTCGAGGATAATTAATTATCAAAGACGATATGTACTTATATTTTTCTCGACGATCTTTAATGTTATTTGTGACAATAAAAAGTCTTCGTTGATAAAAATAAAAAATAATCTAACTCAAAAATAATATAAAAATTATATTTTTTTTTTTTTTAAAAAAAAGATATATTATATATATATATATATAATATATAATATATATATATATATATATATATATATATATATATATATATATATATATATTGAGGGGTGGCTTGGAACAAATTTTGGGGGTGGTTTGAAACCACCCCATAATTTTTTAAAAGAAATTTTTTTAAGAATTAAAATAGAATTTTCATTATTTTTTCAAATATTTTTTCTAAACTATTTAAACATAATTTCAAAAAAAAATTTCTTAGTATCCATGAAGTCAACAAAGAATTAAATAAAATCGAATAAAATTTGACACCCAAATGAATCTCGTCTGTCAATTTTAGTGGTGAGAATTTTTTTTGTTTTATGCCTCCTATTTTTTACGATATATATAGTATCATATTATTTAAAAATCTTAAATAATGCCACAACATTTTCGCAATGCATCATTAAATTTATAAAATTTCATTTCAGAGAGAATTCTATAATGGTGAGGGTAACTCAAAAATTGGATGACTCAGCAAATTAATTGCTTTGTTTCTACATGACAAAATTTGTACCAGCAAATTTATAGCCCGTTTAAATTTGACTTTTACAACAAGAAATGTACCAGCAAATTTATAGCCCATTCAAGAACGAGTAATTCTCAGGACTGACCACATATCCGTTTCCCATCCGGCTTTTGACAGCTGGATGGGAAACTCAACCTGAGTTGGGTTTAGTTTCAAAAAAAAAAAAAAAAAAAAATTCGTAAAAAGGCGGGACGGGGATATATCACTATCCCATTTCACTCTTCCCCCAAAATTTTCGGTCCTTCCCTCCTCTCTCTCTCTCCTCCCTCTCTACTCCACCGTGCCTCCCTCTCCACCGGCGCCGCACTGCCGTCCACGGCCCAGATCCGGTTCTCTCTCCTTCCTCTCCACCGATGCGCCCAATCTACGCCGCCCAACAACCGCCGACCACCGGTGACCTCACGGACCACCCTTACACGGCCCAGCGCTGCTGTCTGCTGTTCTCATCCGGGCTTGGGTTTTCTACTGCCATCCGCCTGAGGGTCCATCTCTTCTACATTCTTCCAGGTATCTTATGTAACTCTTTCTCCTACTTGGGTTGTGGAGTTGAGTACGATGGGCGATTTTAAATTAGTGAATGTGGTAGATTTTCTTAGATGAGTACTTTTTGTTGTATATTTGGGGTTTAAGATTATTCTGTGGTTAATTTTTATTTAAAGTTGGTGTTTTTGGAAACTGATTGTCAAATATGTATGGTCAAGGCCATGGTTGTTGTCAAATATGTATGGTCTTCAGCCCCAAAACTCTTCTGCACGAAAAAGAGAAAAAGTAATTAGTGAACAAAAAATAGTTGGCTTCTTTGCATTTCTGGTATATAGGAGTTCTTTATCAACATCTTTGATTTTTTTTTTTTTAATTTACTCGAGTATTTATCTGTTTTACTTAAACACATAAATTGTTGGTAGATCTTTATTGTTGGCTTTGGCTTCGGTGGTAAAGAAGTGGGTGTGCATGAGATAAATCTTCTCAATGCAAATGAAAGGAGTAACGGTTGAGCTTCCTTCACAATTTAAAATACAAACAAAACACAAGTTATATGCATTATCGAGTTTCAGTTGAGAGATTGGCAAAACCTTTGTTAGTGCTTATTTTTTCTGTTGCATTACTGTAAGTGGTTTAGGGCTATTTTACATTTGGAATTTGCTAATAAACAACTATCTCTACCCTTTTTCCCCAAAAGAAAAGGGGGTAAAATTATATATATCCTTCGAATGGGATGCCTCCTTGAAGTTGTTACATATAAATTTCCCAAATACCTGCAAGATTTTGTGGTGAAAGTTTTATACATGATAAAATTTAAAGGTCTCTTCCCTTTTGGATCTCATCCTCTTTTCTTAGTTTTCAATGGCCATCTCTTCAATTTATTGATCTCTACTTGTTAAAAAGAAGCCTATTTGGGAGTTTACGTAATATTGGACGTTGAAATTAAAATTTGAATTCTTGATTCACATGAAACCATGAAAGTACACGAATATTCTTTGTGTCAATCATTTGGTGTCATTGTTGTTTATGTCATTTTATTTAGATTTCTGTTTTGTGTGTTAGAATTTCCAATCTGTTGCACTTGGCCTTCATGTTAAAGCAGACATTTTTCATTATAGTGACAGCTTAATATAAATTAGAAAATAAAGCCCTGCTCTCTAGATTCATCTAGTTGTGATAAATATGTAGGGACTGTAGGTAGTCGCTGATGATCATGCTTGGCAAATTAAGAAGTTGAAATGTTTTTCAAAATTTGAATTGCAGTTGGCAATATTTCTGCTGGCTTTTGTTGCTCTTACTGGTGCATGGATGGGTTTCTGGGTAGTCCACAAGCTTGTCCTGACAGAAGAGGGATCAATTGATATAAGCACATCTCACTTTGTTGCATGGTCCATCCGTCTTTTGGCTGCTGTTATGATTCTTCAGGTTTCTTTTCATTGATCTCAGAAATATCAAATTCTCCATCTCCACCAATATTTTTTCTTTTTAATGTTGTGGAAAACCATGATCCAATTTAATGTTTTGTATTGTGATGCAAGTATATGGTGATTAGCTAGCAAGGCTTAAAAATTTAGTGTACTCTATATTTGGCTCGGATGCAACCTGAAGTGCACTTTTTGTGAAATAAAGTTGTTGTCCTGATAACCTATATTCAATGTTCAGATTTAGATATGTTTGCATGTAAGTGTATAAGTTAAACTATGATGTGATTTTTGGACTTATAAGTGTATGCACTCTTATGATTATGTGTTTTCCTTCTTTAATCTTGTAGTACTATATGAAGATGGGGGAGTATAATCTTATGATTCTGTGTTTTCCTTTGATCTTTGTTATAAGGTGTACTTAAATGGCTCTATTTGTTGTGCAGTTGAAGAATTACATGGAGAAGAGTGAGAATAAGAAGACAATGAGGGACTAAATATTTTGAGGAGCACTAAAACTAGGCTTGCCAATATTTTGAGGAGCACAATTGAAGACATTTTGGATGTGTCTGAGAATTTTTATTTTTATTATTTTTATTTTTTTTTCTGAATCCTTGTGCAAGTTAATTTGTGAGAATTGTATGATGTGTTAATATATACTTTAACGTGCATATATGGGGTATGTGGATATATGTTTTGTAAATAATATTTTTGTTGTCATTTTTATATGGAGTATCAATATTGAGCTATATATTTGGACTCTTTTTTTTTTTTTTCATTATGTATTGAATATGTTAGTTATTGAAATTGTTTGGTGGAAGATAACATGTGCTGAGAATATTATGTGGATACTAGTTGCTTTGGTTTCTTTTGTGGAAATCACAAAAAATTTATCCCCACGTTTTTGTTGTTGGAAGGTTTTCATTCATCAAAACTACAAATTATAAGAGTTTACCTATACATGATAATCATGGTAATCTGATTTTTCACTATATAAAACAATGTTGTACATGGCCTAATTTATATACGACCGGTGCAAGAATTTACCGAGACAATTTCAAAATTAGTACAAATGGAGAATTTTCATTTATAACTGATTGACAGCTAATTGACATGATGCAGCTAAATATCGTAAGATAAGTGGATCCCTCGAATATTGAAATCAGAGTATAGTTTTAGTAATTCCTAAAATTTCCTTCTCAAAACATCTCAGGAACCAAACAGTAAAATTAAAGTAAAAAATAAAATCTAACACAAACATCAAAACACACCGATGAGCTTTTGCTCACTGGGTTGACATCTTCCGAACACTAAAAATTAGTAAAAGTTTTACACTTTCAAATAAAGCCATTATCTTAGACATTTGTGTTGCAAAATTTTCCATCCATTCGGTTCTAAACAGCTTTGACAACAGCAACTCTAGCAGCAGTGGCAGCTTGATTTGCAGCCATGACTGCCTTGTTTACTTGTTCATCCACTCGGGGAAGGTTGATAGCATTCTCTACTGTTTTCTAGCAGCCTGTGAGAATTGTGTTTTAGTATGAACAAAGCTTGATGGATAAGCAGGAAGATGATGACAATGGTGAATGAGATATCAATGACAATAAATACCTGAATTACTCGAAGGACTGTGTCAGTTAGTGGGGGTAGAGGGTGTTCAAGGGTGCCGGCATCCCATTCTCCAAATCTTGTCTCTCCATTTCGTGACCATTACCAAAGTGATAGACGCCAAATCCATGAATCTAGTTCCCAAAATATTCTCCCGCATATCTATCTCCATTTCTACAACACGATGATATTTAATGTTTCAATTGGGTTCCTCTGATAAAATAATTTACTTGATCTAAAAAGAAAGGAAAATCACAATGACAACAGCATTAAAGTAAAAAAAAAAATCACCAGAGACCAAGAGGATCAATCCAGGACAAACCAATCAATACAAAATTACAAACAAATTTGGAGGAACCTAAATAAATGCATATAGAGTTTCACTGTCTAACAGTCTAAAAAACACCGAGACTTTGATGGTAGTCCATAACGAAGAGAGCTATGCAACGAGACAGAGCAGTACTATTGAGCTTGCAGTTATCCCATTCTCTCAAATTCAAAATTTCCAAACAGTGCAAACGAAGCAAAATAGACTATCAAACAGTTAGAACTGCTATAATTCTCAAGAAAACATAAAATTCAAAATCAATACAAGGCATACAGTTCCACACGGATCTATCTTCAAGAAATCAAATTCGAAAAACAGAACCAATGGCATTCGCCCATCTCTTCAAGAAAACCAAATTTACCAACACAAACCAAAAAGCAAAAGATTCAATATTTGGTGCATTAACAGACATCCAAGAAATCAATCACACAATTGAAGAATTAAAAAAAAAACAAAATCCATTGTTATATTAATCACGAAACAGTTCAAATCTAGTAATCCCCACAATTCAACCAAAAGAAACCCCAATTCAAACCCCAATTTTAATCACGAAACACTAAAAATACAATCAATCACAAAAGCCCAATGCTAAAGAAACCTCAATAAAAACCCAAGAGTTTCACAAAAAAATTCTAGAAAATAAAAGTCCCCACGAACTCACCTGGTGAGCTTTTTTTTTTTTTTTTTTGTAAGATAAAAGAGGAAGGGGGGAAGGGAAACTTACAAGTAGGAGTGGGCCGCCGGAGATGGAGGGCTGGCCCTGCTGAATCGGCGATGGGCGGCTATAACGTGGGCGCTTTCCGTCGCAGATCCGCAGGGAGGACGGAGACCTTCCAAAACTGTCCAAATGAAGAAACAAACAAGATTTAGATAAAAGAATGATTACTATAACATAAATATGTTTAAACACAGGTTGTATATAGGTTGGGGAATCCTAGACTTGGATTGAAGTCAATACAGACGGCGGTGGTGGTAGCCTCAGATCTGGGCGTGTTGGGGTCGTGGATGTGGCGTCGCTGGTTTGGTCCGTTCGTGGCATGGCCATCCGTGGTGGTCTGGGTCTAGGTCTCTCCACGAACGGCGCGGAAGACCGGTGTGTTGGGGGAGGAAGACCGGCGGTGGGGAGGGGGAAGACCGGCGTCACTGGTTTGGTTCGTTCGTGGAGTGACCGTTTCGGTTCCTTCCGTGGCGTGGCCGATCTGAAACGAACGGAAGAGTAAAGAGAGAGAGAGAGGGTGGAGGTGGTTTGTCGGCCGGCGGTGGGGAGGGGGGAAGACCGCCGTTCGCGGCAGATTTTTGGAGGAAGGATTTGGGGGGAAAAATTTTGGCAAAAATTTGGGGAGCTGGGGGCTCAAAATGGGGTGGGGGGAAGAAATGGGGGGTGGGAAACCCCGTCCCGGCTTTTTACGAATTTTTTGAATTTTTTTTTTTTTGAAACTAAACCCAACTCAGGTTGAGTTTCCCATCCAGCTGTCAAAAGCCGGATGGGAAACGGATATGTGGTCAATCCTGAGAATTACTCTTCAAGAACAGTCTCAACCACTAGTACTATAGCATTAATGGTAGTTTTAGGGTTTTTAGCACCCATTTTGATGAGTGTAAAAAACCAAAATTCTTTTAATGATATCACATCTTATTCTTACATTTATTAACCGATCATGATCCATTATAATTTAAAAAAAATTATTGATTCTTAAATTATTTAAATGTAGGTTACTTTTTACATTGAACAAAGTAAAAATATTACCAATTAAAAAGGTGATATGTTATCGAAGCAGTAAGAAAAAATCATTTCAAAAAGTTTTTGTTTTTACTTTTGAATAAACACTTTTTTTTAGTAAATTAAAATACTGTTTTCAGCTTAAAACTTTTCTACAACGTATAGCATAGAACCAGATGAAAATTTACTTAATTCTCATTGATAACATGACATTTTTTTAATAGATAGCATTTTTTATTTTATTTGATGCAAAAAAAATGGCCTAAATTCACATGGAATATTTTTTCTTTCTTTCTTTTTTTGTTTTTTTTTCTAATTAGGATTCTTATCCTTTGTTTACTTTGATTGCAATATATAAATTAATAGAAGTTGGGCAAAAAAATATACACGAAAGGTGTACATTACTCATTATTTAAAGATGAATTTATCGCGCATAGGAGAAAAATCTGGCAATAATATATAGTAAAGGTTTTTTTTTTTTTTTGTGAGTTATAGCAAAGTTATTTGATGTGCCTTTGAAATGTTTTCATTAAAGTACTACAATTAACTAATCATCTTGTTAGCATATTTATCTCGGAAAAAAAAAAAAGAAACTAATATTGTTAGCAAAACTTAGGGCTGTCAAAACGGGTTGGCGGGTCGGGTTCGGGTTTGACCCGCTTGACCCGCCAACCCGTTAAGGGTAACCCGTACACGACCCGTTTATTAAACGGGTCACTCGAAACACGACCCGTTTAATAACCGGGTCACCCGGCACGACCAGGAAACCCGTTTAGTTGCCGGGTCGTGCCTTCCGAGTCGGGTTTAATAGACCCGACCCACCCGAATGAATTGAAAATCAGGCTAAATTGCTAATCTGCCTAATCAGAAGACCGAAGGTCCGAAACCGTGAATTGTGAAAGACTGACAGTGTGTGCCGGTGTGGGAGGCAACGGCGTCGAGGGAGAATCGGGAGATCGAGAGAGAGAGGTCGCCGGCGTGCGTGGGAGCGACGGCGTCGAGGGAGTCTAGGAGATCTATGGCCTACCGGCTACGGCGTCCGGAGAGAGAGGGAGATCGAGAGAGAGAGCGGCCGCGGCTTGCGTTGGAGGCGACGGCGTCGAGGGAGCTTGGGAGATCTACGGGCTACCGGCTACGGCGTCCGGAGAGAGAGGGAGATCGAGAGAGAGAGGGGCCGGCGGCGTGCGTGGGAGGCGACGGCGTCGAGGGAGTCTGGGAGCGACGGCGGCGTGCGATTTGTGAATCTGTGACTGTGCGGAATCTGTGGTGAAGACTGAAAACCGGTGTGCAAAGTGCAAACCGGTGCGAGAGAGAGAGAGGAGATTGAGAAATTTTTTTTTTTTGTAAGTAGGAGATTGAGAATTTGAGAGAGAGAGATCAGAGATGAAAAACTGATGTGCGGTGCCGGTGAGAAATGAGAATGACGAAGCGTTTCAGTGTTTTTTTTTTTTTTTTTAGCGGGTTACCGGGTCACCCGGCGGGTTGACCCGTTTGACCGGTAACTTACCGGGTCATAAACGGGTCAACCCGTTTGACCCGGTAACCCGTTAAGCTAAACCCAAACCCGAAAAAATTCGTATCGTGTTCGTGTCGGGTTCGCGGGTCGTGTCAAAAATTGCCACCCCTAGCAAAACTAATGACGTGTGTACGTGGTCATGACTTGATGAAAAGTCTCTCTCAATAATGTCAAAAGTCTGAAATTTCTTGTTGGGAAGCTGTGCAAAGTTGTTGGGATTGCCTTTAATGTGGTAGACTTGAAAAAGAGATATATTTGTTGATTTTTATTTTAGAAAAACATTACACTTATTTCCTCAATTTATCATATGTGATGCAATGTCCTTTCAATTTTTTAATTTGATTAATGCATTCTACAAATTTATTATTCGAGTTGTAATGTCTTACTTTTGCCTTAAAAGGACAACAAATACCAATAAACTTTGAAAAAAAAAAATTAAAGACAGTTAAAATTAAAAAAATAAAATAAAATAAAAATTTCCGATTTTTTTTTTTTGTCTTTTCTTTTAAATTGTGTTATGCATGATTTTCTTTTTTTTTTTTGGGGACAAAAAGGGGACATTATAACTCTAATTATAAATTAATAAGACACATTAACCAATTAAAAGATTGAAAAAAAATAAAAATTATGTAATAGATTAAAGAAGAAGTGTAATTTATTTTTTGGTATAACTTTACTTACTTCCTTTGAATTGTCACTTATTTTGCAATGTCTCTTTAAAGTTTAAAATATTTTAATTTAATGTATCGAACTTCTAATTGTTTACAATGTCCTTTATTCATTAAATCCTAACGGTGGGGTTTGGAGGTGACCCATGGCCGTGGGTATGCTAGCCTAGCGCTTTTTTTTTTTTAAAATTTTTTTATAATTTTTTATTTGTAATTAAGGATATAGTAAATTTTCAGGAATATAAAGATCATTTCACACTTTTTGCTGTCTAATTTAATCCTAAACCCTAACGAAAGATAAATATTACAAACAATTGAAAAATCAATACACTATATTAAAAAGTTTTAAATTTTGAAAAAACATTACAAAAGATGTAATAATTATCCTTTTTTTTTTTTTCCTTTATGTATATATATATAAATCCTGGGAGGGCACTTCAATTATTTGTGAAAGGGATAAGAACCTTTACTTCAGAACATGTCGCGTCAGAATGTGATGAAAGCAATGACTTAATTTCTGGTAAGCAAAGTGATAAAAGAGAGAAAAAAAAAAAATTTTGTAGGTGGCTATCTTATTGTAGGTGATGTAGGTGAAGCACACATAGTATATGAAAAATATTATTTGTAACACTTCGACAAAATTATTTAACTTGTAAATAACTTACCGGTTCGTCTCTCAGTCTTAATTCATTCACTAGATTAAAACTCAGGGATCATACACTCTAAAAAAGATGAGAGTTTATGACGGAAGATTTGTCACTTATAAATAATAGAGATAATAACTAATACCCACAATAAAAAATATCATAATAGCAAAAGAAACCATAACCATAATATCATAAATAACAAAATAAAGTTAAAAGAAATAACATAAAGATTACAATTTAAATTCTAAACATAATAACAACACAAAATCAGTCGACCTTCTGCTCAAGGTACATCTCGTAAATCATATTTATCATATTATGATAGGGGTCGCTACCTCCAAACCAAATCCTAACTAACAACACCGACTCCAACTTGTCAAAAATACCCGGAGGACATTCTCCAGTCGAACCAAGTGCATCCTATACACAGCCATCATCAGGATGATCTAACAAGTTACATAAGATCATAGGTGAAAAATATACAAGAGTAAGTCCACGACTTAGTAAGTAATAATACACATGTTACGCATTATCATTTTTTAACTCAGTTTATAAAGCACAATCATTATTATTCTCAGATTGTAGCATAATCATATTATGATTCAATATATTTATAATACATAATATAATAAAAAACATATGATATGTTAACAATATGGTCTATTCGAAATATTAATCTTTTTCATCAAGGTTTGCGCGTCTCAAATGACTTCTGGTACAATTCCGATGCCCCGGACATTGTACAAACATACTATCTTATAATAGTAGTCCGACATCTGATGACCCACACTAACTATCAAAGTCGTAACTAGTGACCCACTCAAAGAATGATGCACTGTCACAAAACTTAACTATTGGATCCAAGACCCTCTTCATAAAATAAAACTCTTTAACCATAGAATCAACCCTTAATAATAGTAAGCCCATGTCCATTATTCTATTACAAGACGGTGCAACCATATCATATGATGCACATTAATCTTTATGTCTTTCATACGCATACTTTTCACAACTCATCATTTTATTATCTTTGTTAATCATAACCGTTTTCACAAATGGAGTTCACATTTGAGAATAAATAAGCATTTCTTGAGAGTTGTAAATATGCATGTTTTGTACATCAAAATAGTCACGATATGCATAAAAGTATAACAATAACAAGTATCTATATGAGTTTTTATTCACTTGCGTCGTTTGGTTCAAGCAAATATTCTTCTATCGAGTCTTCGATTTTCGAATCTGAGAAACGATCTTACCATTAGCCTTATGCCTTGAGTTAAACAAGTCATAGGCCTTTAATAACCCAAAAATAACTTTTGTCCAAGCATTGAACGTTTGACTAGGAGGGTCGAACATTCCACACATGCACATCGAATGTTTGATGAGGAAAATCGAACGTTTAACGAGGTCCAAAAAGTCATTGCAGGCCACATCTCGATCCTTTCTGGTTTCTAACTCTTCTTAAAGTCTCCTAAAGGTCTAACCAGAGGAAACAAGAAGTCTCATACTCCAAAAACAGGGTTTAAAGTATCAAACTCTTTAAACCACCTCAAACAACTTAAGCTTACAAAAACTTCAAATGATTAAGCTTAAACTAAACAACTCAAAAACTATGACTCAATAACAACTAAACAAGATAAGTAAATAACAACAAAGAAAAAGAACTAGGTAAAGATAGATACCTCTCAAGCTAAGAAACATTTTCATTTTTCAAACACTCTCTCTCACACACTCACAAGGGTCTCTAATCTCTCAAAACTCGAGTAAACAGTGCAAAGAGGGGTAAGGGGTTGCATTTATAGAGTTGAGATATCTGGTTAAAGACTGCTGGATTTTAGGTTCATCGAACATTCTATATACGACATCAAATATTTGATGTACTATTACCCAACGGTCCTAAGATTTTCACCGAACGTTTGATAAAATTATCAAACGTCTGATAAAAGTATATCGAATATTCCATAACATTATAAAAACGTTTGATACTGTCTGACATGCACATCGATCGAAAATTTTCACATGAATTAGTACATTGAGACACATATCGAACATTTGAGCCTTATTATCAAACGTTCCATGAACATACCAAACATTTTATAAAATTTTTCAAACGTTCTATAAACATCCAAAACTCCAAACGTTCCATGGATTTAAATTCTGAGATTCGTACGGGAGATTCAGAAATGGCCAGCTAGGTGCTTGCTGCTATTCACTGTGCTCCTGCTGCAGACATTTACTGGGAGCCTGTGAATCATATGGCATATGAATATATGCTTCTGTTAAGTTTCTATAGAATTTAGGAACTATTGTATTAAATACTCACCTTCTAAACCCCTGTCATCCTAGTCATCCCCACCGCGTGAGGAGCCCAGAGAATTTATTTATTTATTTTATTATTTTTAGTAAGAGCCAGAGAGACTTTAAAAAGAAATCTGCTCGGTTGAGTTGACTTTCTTTATATATAAAAAAAAATATATAAATATATAGATTTTGATATGAATTTGTTTGCAGGAGTTCGCAAATGCAATTAGCGGAAGAAGAGATCGATGGAGGGAGCACAAAAGATCAATCTCCATGAAAAAATCTGAAGCTGACAATTCTCATTAATCATGAAGAATGGTTTATTTCAGATATTGAATGGGAAATCACTAACCAAGTGATTTTTCTAGCCTTAGCAGCAGATAAAGGGTGGCATTTCGTGGGATTCTTCAACCGAAGTCCAGTGGGGACATAGGCTCTCATCTTCTGACAAATGGATGAAGTTAATTAATTTGCTGACTATTCCTCGATATTTTTGGTAGAGGAATTTAAGGATTTGTGTCGAATTTGAATTGTGCAACACGAGCTCATAAATACC
>FXXK01000463.1:0-123639 GCA_900184695.1 Betula pendula
TTTGCTTTTTAATTAAGGGTAAATTTGAAATTTTAGAAATTTTATAGAGGTATAAAAGATATTTCACCTCTTTAATGTTTCATTTAACATTAATCCATAATGGTACTGGTAAAATTAAAAAGAGTTAAAACTTGAGATACTGACATTGCAAAAAATGATAATTCGAAATTATGATTGCAAATTCATTGATACGAAGGGTAAGTGAAGTTTTTTCATTTCTTTTCGTATTTTTGGAGCATATTAGAGATGGAATATGTAACTAATTAACCACTCTTCCAATTCTATGTACTTAGTTTTTCGCTTTAAGTGGTTTCCCCTGCCCTACTCTCCAAAATCCATCCGATCACTTCCTGAAAACCATAAACAAGGATTTCGAAAAGGTAATATTTTCCTCATGCTTAGTAGTACTCCTCTTCGTTACATTTGATATTTCTTAGAGATGATACTGTAAACATGAGCTCAAAGTCTCTTTTCGGGGATTCGGATTTCCATTAATTTGTTTGGATTGCTAGTCATTCAAATAATAAATGCGAGAGAGCCTTATGGAGGTCATTTGCCCGAACAAGGGGTGGGTTGCCCAATTTTTATTTGGACATGTGAGCCCCATAATGACTCCCTCACATTTGATATTTGAATTACTAGCAATCTAGACATCAAACGGATACTAAAAATGAACAAAGGAATCTTTACGATGATTATAAATTATAAATTTTGTTCTTTTAGGACCTCGAAGATGGTGTAACTGGAGCAATACCCGCAGAGGAAGCAATTGATATACTTATCAATTCGTATGAATTATCAGGCAGGCACCAACAAGTAACAAAGCAAGTAGCTGAAATACGTAAACAAGTAAGCAAGTAATTTAGTTAATAGTTTAATTTCTACTTTAGACAGTTAGAATATTTCTTATATATTTTTCATGTTAGCATGATTTACTTTCTTCTAAGTTTATCATTAATTCTATTCCTTACCAACCACCTTTTTTCCTATTAATGAAGACATCTTTTGTATTATGTAACAAAGATCAATATATTCAAGATGTAGCCTAACGATTTTCACCTGTCTTCTTCTCTCTTCTTCCGCTTCCTTTTCTTTCTCTTTCATAGACAACATGCTATATATACAAGTTGATGACTGATACTTTTCTGGGGTTTCAGGCCTATGGAGAATTGGAGAGGAAGAGAAGCCATGCAAGCTTCCTTAGTCAATGTCTTGTTCTAACGAGAAGATCTTTTGTCAACATGTATCGTGATCTGGGCTACTATTGGCTGCGCCTAGCAATTTACATAGCATTGGCTATAGGCCTTGGTACAGTGTTTTACAATATTGGGGATGGTGATGGTTCAGTTCAGGTAGAAAGCGAAATGAAAGATTTTATTCTTGCAAATTAACGTTACAGGAGGATTGAAATTGAACAATATTTTGTGCTTCTGATTCTTTCAGGCTAGAGGTTCACTGGTCGCGTTTATAGCTTCATTTCTAACATTCATGGCCATCGGTGGATTCCCATCCTTTGTGGAGGATATGAAGGTATTTTCAGCTTCTTTTTTGGTTGTCAGCATGCATATGTTGCAACATGGCCACTAGTTTCATGACTTTCCCTTTCTCTCTTTGAGCTACTCAGATATCCACAAAAAAGAAGGGTAGAGGAGAATTTTTTTTTTTGGATGAATGAATTTCTAGAGCGCCAGATTCAACAAAGCATCCTGACCCAACCAACTACAAGAAAAACAACTATACAGAGACACCCTACAACAACAAAAACCACTCAACAAATGTACCCTATCCAATTATCTACAAAGTTCAAATCAGACAAAATCAAACAATTGCAATATCATCAAACCAATACGCCAGCAAAAGAAACTCTTACAACCAACTCATAATCCTCATCACAAGAAGACTTATGCAGAAGTGAGTGATAGCAGACCTTCAACTGCAACAGAGAACCACATTATCTTCAAATGAATCTTTCTCCTTTACCCATACTTTTATGCTTACCACCACCAAAAACAAACTGTGAACTATTCAAGCTAGCAGGCAAAAGAAAAACCAACACCAGAAGGAAATAAGTCTTCAGCATTTTCCAGATTGCTGCAGAGAAACAGCCATATTAAACCAAAACATTTGATGATATACCCCAATTATTACAAATTGCCTATGTAGAATATCATTCGGTCCATTGTATATTTTCTGCATAGAGATTCTTGTTTTTACTGTTCAAATTACTAGCATTTAGGCAAGTAAACGTAAGAAAATCTCTACTGAGCTCACCTACCCGAATAGATCTCAGGCAGCCTGCCGACTTGCTCAGGCAGGTGGACTTTACAGGAGCTTTCTCATATTTGTTGTCCAAATTGCTAGCAATTCGGACAGCGAATTGCTTGAAATTGGATCCATATTTATGACAATTTCCCGTTTCCTTATACATACTGAAATCTTTTTAGTAAGGGCATCATCATTTTAGTACTTCCACTTACTCAAAAATGAAATTAACTTGCTCAAATAAGATGCTCAGGATTTTTTGAGCACCATGTTAGGCAATATATATAATTTCTCCTAAACTCTTTGTCAACCTTGATCCAGATATTTGAACGAGAAAGATTAAACGGGCATTACGGTGCTGCTGCATTTGTTATCAGCAACACACTCTCCGCTCTGCCATACCTGCTACTGGTTTCAGTCATTCCTGGAGTAATAGCTTATTTCCTTCCTGGACTACGCAGCGGGCTACAATACTTTGTCTACTTTGCTCTGGTGCTATTTGCTTGCATGATGCTGGTTGAGAGCCTGATGATGATTGTGGCAAGCATTGTGCCCAATTACCTCATGGGTATAATAACAGGTGCAGGAATTCAAGGGCTAATGATTTTGGTAGGTGGATTCTTCAGATTGCCAAACGATCTTCCTAAGCCTGTGTGGAAATACCCGTTACATGAGATCGCTTTTCATAAGTATGCCTTCCAAGGAATGTTCAAGAACGAGTTTGCAGGAGCAGTGTTTCTTAATTACCAAGCTGCAGGGCCACCCACTATGATATCTGGAGATGATATTCTGAGAAATACATGGAATGCTGAAATGGGTTACTCTAAGTGGGGTGATCTTGCCGTCTTGCTGGGGATTATGGCTTTTTATCGACTTGTGTTTCTGGGCATCATAAAGGGTACTGAAAAGATCAAGCCTTTGATTCAGGCTTTCATGTCAAGGCCTTCCAAGAAAACTACTACGCAGGTCACGTTGAATCCTTCTACACCCTTACAACGAGAGAAGCTGTAGCACGTTTTTTTTTTTTTTTTTTGTGATTATACTAAATAAACAAGGCTTGTTTGGTAATGCTGTAGGTTTCTTAAAGCTGCTTTTGGGAACTTGCTGCTGAGAAGTTGCTATAGATCAGTAGCTGAGAAAGCTGTTTGATATATTTTGCAAAATGTAAAAACTACTATTAGCAGTTGAATCAATGCTTATTGAACGTATGCTTCAATATTGTAGTAGTACAGACTTACAGTAATATCTGATATTATCGAAGTATACATTATCTAAAAAATGCTAAAATTCATAGTACTTCAAATTTGGTTCTTGGCCACCCGACTCTTTTACATGGCCTAGCTCGTATATTTTTCCATGTAATGTTATATAATCAAAGAAACAAACTTTATGATGATCAAACAAAATTAAATTAACATTATGTTGTTGGACAATAAATTTCAGCCATATTTCGACGATAAAAATAATTGGAAAACATGTCTTAAAGGAATATTAATACTGTTGGGAGTAAATTTCAACCCATCATGGATCCCACTCAAGCAATCTCAGTCAAATAAACCGTTGAGTGGATAGCATCATATCCATCATAACCTTTTTAATGAGGGAATCAAATCTCAAAATATCAGAATGCTGATAGTATGCAGATATCATATCTCTTCAGCTATGCAGAATTCTAACAAATGATCAACTACCAAAAACCCTATATAAAGGGACAAAGCACCATGTAAAAGGGAGGCTTAGTCTCCAAAAACTTAAGATTATTACTTTATTTTCACTCCAAACAAGCATGTTAATTTAAGTATCGGAGTGTACCTGGTCCAAAGATCAGCGGATCCGTTGATGTTATTCTTTATTTTGCATGTTACCCATCATAGGTCAAGCCGTACAAAAAATTGCATCAACAAATACAATGTTTCAAACATGTTAACCATGTTTTCAACATGCCAAATGAATCAAAGAAACAATTTTTCATTCAGTATAAAGCATGCAAAACATAATCAATATGAACACATGTTGCTGCAGAATCTTGCAGCAGCACTGTTTTGATGCAAACAATTTAATCAAACATTTAACATGTAATCAGCCTCTTGGGATGATCAAATCAAGGTCCCAACAGGTTAACAAAGATTCTAAATGACCAAGAAACATAAAACCCAAGTCACAAGAGCTGCTGGAAAAAATTTCAGTCCCTCAGGGATTGCAGATTACAAGGAGTATGTCTAAAGTTCTTGCAACTTCAATTCAAGCCATGCTTTCCATGAAACCTGGCTTGGCTCTGTTATCAATTGTTGATAATATAACATAAAGTTACAACGGAAAGCATCTCACGAATAGCATCATGAAAGCGTAGCATTATATTATAGAAAACAAACATTTTCAAGGGGGGGCATACTCACCTAGCATAAGTCGGCCACTCTAAGAGAAGTGGCTGATTTGAGTTCTTTTTCTCCAATCTCAAAGCACACATGTATTTAAGGTTTTGAAATCTCTAAACTTTCTCCTTAATTCTGATTAAGAGGCCAAGAGTATGGGCTTTAATGCCTACACAAACCCCATTTAAATAGTCTCATGTCTCCTAGTAGAGGTAGTATTAGGTTTCATTGTCAAAGTAAGACTTTGAAAAACCCAGGCACCACAAGCCATATACACAGCCATAGGGTTATTCTCTTGTATAAATTAGGTCAATCTCAATGTGGGTAATAATCAGCTTGAGGAGGGACCTAGAAGGAAAATAAAACTAGTTCTAATAGGCCTGAGATACTTGTCATCTCATGACTTGTCTTAGGTTACTATTAATTAGAATTCATTTTACTAAATAATTGATTGTACTCTAGTATTTATTTTGATTATTCAATACTCCCAATAACTTCTTATAATTGCATTTGACTCCTCCATGAAATAATCGATAGTCAAATTAAAGTCATAAATAAATTGTCACTTTAATTTACTATTTCTTAATCATTTAGTACCTAATTTAATCTTTTGATTATTCTAGTACTTATGAAATCACATTTCACTTAGTACATTTTTATTTTAATAACTTTTACTAAAATGTTGCGGCCAGAAACTTAGAATAATCAATTCTCATTGAATCCATCTCAAGGGGATTTTTCATTCACTTTAATAAAATCAAAGAATTATGGATTCCTTTTTTAGGAGTAATGTTCCCATAATGATATATGTGATCACCTAACACACCGATATTTTGAACATAAAAGATCCCACTCCTAAATGTATCAAAGTAACATCCACTTCACATTTGAGTTCACATACCTCTCAAGATTGAGAATCAATACTATAAGTTGTCATGAGTTCAAGTTATTCATGTTGACAGTAATTTAATTCCCATTGAATTTATCTCAAGGGGATTTTACATGTCTCTTTAATAAATCAAAGGATTTTGGATTCCTTTTTTAAGGAGTAGTGTTACCATGATACTATATATGATCACCCAACACATCGAGATTTTGACTATGGAATATCTCACTCCTAAATGTATCAAAGTAACCTACACTTTACATTGATTTCACATTCCTCTCAGGATTAAGAATCAATTCTATAAGTAGTTATGTGTTCAAGTTATTCATGTGGATAGTAGTTCAATTCCCATTGAATCTATCTCAAGGTGATTTTTCATGTCACTTCAATAAATCAAAAGATTATGGATTCATTTTTGAGGAGTAGTGTTTTCACAATGCTATACGTAATTACTTAACACATTAAGATTTTAACCATGAAAAATCTCAATCTTAAATGTATCAAAGTGACCTCTACGTCACATTTGAGTTTACATTCCTCTCAAGATTAAGAGTCAATGCTATAAATAGTCGTGAGTTCAAGTTATTCATATTGATAGTAATTATAATAGAATAACAACTTTGTGGTCTGTTCAGTGCATTATAACCACACCAACATATCAATTAAAAGTCTACACTGTTGGGGATCATGTGTAATTTATAAAACATATAAACGTCATCATGCATAGCGGGAAAAAAACAAAAAGCATATGATCGCAGCATACTTCAATAGGAAACATAGCATTTGATTCGAGAAAATTCTAGAATCCAATTACAGTATGGAATTGAAAAATAGAATTAAATCAAAATCTTAGAAAAATAGGATTACAAACCACTAGAGAATTTATCCTCTAGTGGTCGTCGGCCAAGGGGGAGAGAAAGTCCAAGGGAGACAAGGAGGTAGGGATAAACCCTAGCTCCATAGTCGGATTAATTCTCTCCCCTTGGCCGACTTATGGCCATCGGCCATGGAGGAAGAAATCCTCCCCATGGCCGACTATGGAGCTAGGGTTTATCCCTACCTCCTTGTCTCCCTTGGACTTTAGTATAGGCCCCTTGGTTTTACCTCTTTGGCCTAATATTCCTTTCCCTTTGGATCAAGCGTAGGAATTAATTCCTTTGGCCCAAAACTCTCCACACAAGGCTCTTAAAAATAAACTCTCTGAGCCCAAGTTTTTAATAAAATAAAATAAGCTTGAATAAAAATTCAAAGCCTAATTTTATTTAAATAAAAACATTATCTAAATAAATAAATCCGTTATAAAATAACTGAAGAACATATTTACCTTAGTCAATTTACATCAACTCAAGAAGGGACATAAAAGAAACTAGAATTAGCTATTTAGTCCCTTGTGAAATCTTGTCACCCAATGACTTATCACACCTGACTAAAATTACAGATGATTCCACTAAACAAATGTGACTGCACTCTAATTCATATTTTGTCAATATGTAATTAGCTATTTAGTCCCTCCATAGAACTTACTTCATAGTTAAAACTGATAAGTGATGAATGTTACATATTCAAGCCCCTTAATTCACATATGTTAATCTCTTAGTTTCATTATAATATGATGTTTTGTGTTATTTTTGTGCTTTCCCTTATTTTGTAGGTTTTGGAAGAAAAGAAGTCAATTCCATCAACTCGGGCTTAAAACACATGAACTGTGCAAAGCTGTTGAGCATTTGATCTTTGTGCACTATTTTGGCCATAACTCTTAGCTCAAAACTCGGATTAAGGCAAAGTTAAGTGCGTTGGAAAGAGGACTCAGAGAGGAACAAATCATTAAGCCAAAGTTTTCGCATCCAAGGTGCGCTCGAGCGCCCAAAATGGCGCTCGAGCGCCAGCTGTGCTCGATCCCTACTTTCTGGTGCTCGAGTGCCATCATGCGCTGAAAAACTCTGAAGTCGGCAGAACTGATATGGAAAGATGGTAATCCGACCCCAACTCGATCTTGGACTTCCTAGGGTGCACGAAATTGATTAGGGTTGTTCCTAAACTCTATAAATACTCCCCTAAGTCCTCCAAAACGAAGAGACAAGCTTGAGGAGAAGAATCAAAGGCTTCAAAGGAGGATTTTTCGTAGTTTTTCTTTGTTATTTTCTTATGGGGATGATTTTCATCCAAATTATGTGTAGCTAATATTTTAGTTAGGGCTCGATTGAAGCCCTAATCATGTCTCTTTAAGGTTTCAATTTGTCTTGCAACAATTCATGTTTTGATGCTTAATTGATTTATCTCGGTTTTTGTTCGTTCTTGATATGGTTATGTATGGGTTTGATCATCTTATACATATAACATGTGTAGAGTGTTATCTAGGTCAATTTGGATGACCGAGTTCTGGGCCTAGTAGAGTGACAAAAGAACCAATTGCGGGTTCTTGGGGTAATCAACATGAAAGACCTGAATATTACACCATGTTCTAGGTCTTAGTGTGTTTGTCGATTTTCATAGATTTATGCTTTCTTGAGGAACAACTTAGTATACACCCATGCCTAATCTCGTTGTTTAGGGAGATCAATAGCTTTTGGAGTATACACTCATGCCCTTAGGCTGGCAAACATTGAGTATCTTGACATGAATGTAGCACTGTGCATATTGTTTACCTTATTTGAGTATGATTAGCGGTGGATATCGAAGCCCTAGCCCTTTATTCTTATTATTTCAATTCAATATTTTTATCTCATTCCATTCAACAATATCTTTTTAGGAATTTCTTTTTAAACATAATTTACTAATCCTCGTGGGAATGATCTCGTATTTGCCGTCTATACTATCGTTTTGATCTTGTGCACTTGCGAGTAAAACGTGCATTTATTCGCCTATTTAAATAAGTGAATATTTGTACAACAAGTTTTTGGCACCGTTGCCGGGGATTGCGTTAAATTATGTTTTTAAAGTTTTTCCTTTTATTTTAAGTTATTTTGTTTCTGCTTCTCTAAAAAAAAAAATTCTAGTCTGTTTCTCTAAAGTTTTTGCAGAATTCAGTTATGTTCTGCTGCAGGGAGATCGAGCACCCAATCCTAGCGCTCGAGCACCCTCTTTCAGACAGCAACACTAAAGCTGCTATCCACTGCAGAATTTAATTTTTGCCCATGCAAGGACGTTGATCTCAGAATTTAGCTGTTATTCCATACAATCCAGAGTTGAACGAGCTATTCGACAACCTCGAAGGCCAAAAGAAGACTCCAAAGAAGAAGAGGAATTCGAAGTTGAGGAAAATATGGCTGAGAATCAACCCGAGCGAAAGCTGATGAAAAGTTCTTTCATTCCACAAAACCTCAATCAACCATCATGCATCGCCTACCAGCCAAATGCACAAGGCAGCTTCAATTTATCTCCTCATTTACTCAACATGCTACCACATTTTAGAGGCACACCCTCCGAGGATCCATACTTGTACATAAGAGACTTCTTTGATCTTTGTAAGACACAAAACATTCATGGCTTAACTCCAGAGCATATCAGGTTAATCCTCTTCCCTTTTTCATTAAAAGATAATGTTAAGTCGTGGTTAAACTCTTTGGCTGCAGGTTCTATTAACAACTGGGAAGAGTTGGCCACAAAATTTTTGAAAAAATTCTTTCCAGCTCAAAGGACTAGGCAACTTAGAAGAGAAGTTCAGACTTTTCAACAAAAGGATGAAGATCGTTTCTTTGAAGCTTGGGAGCATTTCAATGAGCTACTTCTCAAATGTCCACACCACAATTTGTCTCAAGACGACCAAGTACAAGCTTTCTATGAAGGTCTAAATAATAATAACAAAAGTCTTGTTGATTCAACTTGTGGTGGTGTGCTAATGGAAAAGAGCAGTGAGGAAGCCATTGAGCTCTTTGAAACTTTAAGTGAGAATTCTCAGCAATTTTCATCAAAAGGAAGGAATGTATCAAAAGGTAAGGGTGTTTATGAGATAAGTACCAATAATGGAGTCCAATCTCAAATGGTGACAATGGAGAGGAAGCTAGACATGATTGTGAAAGCAATGACATCACACAACATCTCTCCAATTCAGCAAGTACAACAAGTCGAGGTATGTGCCATATGTTCTCATTCTAACCAAACCACTGAGACTTTTCCTATGTCTCCATTTGCAAATCAAGAACAGGCCAACTATGTGGGACAAGGTGGATTTCCTCCAAAGAACAATCCGTACTCCAACACCTACAATGCAGGGTGGCGAAACCACCCCAATTTCTCATGAAGTAGTAGTCAGAATGTGTAGAATCCACAAGGGCAGCAACGAAATTTTCAGCAGGGGAATAATTATCAAGCTCCACCACAAGTGATGCAACTCAATCTGGAGCAGAAAAAGAATGATCTTGAAGGGGCCATACTCCAGTTCATAACCGCACAACAACAGACCAATGCTCAGACTAGTCTGTCTATTCAAAAATTAGAAGCAACAACTAGCCAGGCCATTCAGAGATTGGAAACACAAATAGGGCAGATGGCCAAGGAGATCGGCGAAAGAAAAATGGGCGAATTCCCATCCCAAACAATACCCAATCCAAGAGGACATGAGCAGGTCAATGCTGTGACATCTCTCAGGAGTGGTAAGGTCATTGATAACAAGGTGGGAACAGAAAAAGAAGTAGAAGCACCTCCAACAAAAACCACAACCTCCAAAAAGGTAATTGAGAGGGAGTATGTGACATTGCCACCCTTCCCTCAAAGGTTAGTGAAGCCCAAGAAAGAAAAACAATTGCTGGATGTTTTTGAAACTTTAAAAAAAGTTGAAATCAATATTCATTTACTTGATGCAATTAAACAGATTTCATCTTATGCCAAGTTCTTAAAGGATTGTTATACTAACAAGAGAAAGTTTCAGGAGCATGAGCAAGTTGCATTAACCAAGGAGGTAAGTGCAGTTTTGTTAAGAAAGTTATCACATAAGTTAAAAGATCCAGGTAGTTTTACTATCCCATGCAGGATTGGTGACAATCTCTTTGACCGTGCTTTGTTGGACTTGGGGGCAGGTATCAATTTACTACCTTATGCAGTTTATTAGAAATTAAGTTTGGGGGAACTTCAACCAACCTCAATTACATTACAATTGGCCGATAGAAGCATCAAACGATCGAGAGGTATTTTAGAAAATATCTTGGTCAAGGTAGATAAATTTACTGTGCCTGTTGATTTTGTTGTCCTAAATATGGAAGAATCACCCATGTCATCATCCTTATCCATTATTTTAGGAAGATCCTTTATGAGCATTGTTGATACTAACATATGTGTCAAAAAAGGTATTATAAACATGGAAGTAAATGGGGAAAAGGTCAAGTTCAAAGTGTTTGATGCAATGCAGTTACCACAAGATAATCATGAGTGTTTTAATATTGGTGTGGTACAAAATACTGCTAAAGCAATTTTGCAAGTACCTAGCACTGATCCCTTAGAGGTTGCCATGACTCATAGCCTCACAAAGCAAGAATTTGAGCCGGAACATGAACGTATTATCGACATCATTGATACTACACACTCCCTTGAGGCTTTTGCACATCAATTAAGAAGGTACACATTTCCCTTTAAAACTCTTGTGCCCACTAACACTACTCTTGATCCTTCTATTGTCAGGGCACCAAATTTGGAGTTGAAGCATGGTGGATATGAAAATGATGAGTTCTGCAAAGAAAGAACCAAGAAATATCCAAATAAGCAGCTTGTCAAGAAGGAGTTTTATGTGGGACATAAGGTGTTGATATACAATTCAAAATTAAGACTCTTTCCTAATATGCTCAAGTCTCAGTGGTATGGTCCTTGATGTCACCGTGTGAAGCCTTACATGGTGACATCAAGGACCATATTGCAAAGAAAAGAATTAAACTTTCAAGGTGCTGGACACCGTGTGAAGCCTTACATGGAGATAAGCATTCAGTTTAGAGATGAGGATGTGACCCTCCAATCTGTCCAGCATATTACTTGAGAGTCACACAGTCTAGCTGAAGATAATAAACTTAGCACTACTTGGGAGGTAACCCAAAAAGAAATGAGTAGTACTGAAGCCACTTCATGAACTAAAAAGCCATATCCTTTAAAATTTTTGTTTGTTTTTTGTTTTATTTTTTGCTTATTTTTTTAGTTTCTATTTTGTTTTCATAGTTGTAGTTTTCTTTTGTTTTATTTTAGTAATTTTCAGGAAAAGTGTGCTTGCATTCAAGTTTGGGGGTATGCTATGAGCCATACCTAGTCCAACCGGTTTTCTCATCTCCCTGGTATGATCTTTTTATTTTCTTTACACATTGAGGACAATGTGTAACTCAAGTTTGGGGATATGGGAGACACATACACACACACTTTGTCCATATTTTTTTTGAAAAAAAAAATTGCATATTCTTGTTATTCTTAAGAATTTGGTTGATCTGGAACTATGATTTGAATTTCATTGGCGAGCTTAGAATGTTGAACACATAATCATATGATTAGGATTTTAGGTCTTGTTGTTTACCTTTGGCATCTGAGCATTCACTTGTTTCAATTCAAATTGTCACGAGCACATTAGCACATAATTTGTGAAGTATGACATGTGAACCTAATTGTGTATGTTTTCAACATCTTGGATGAAGTTGGGTGACTTGTTGGATGGATACCTTGGCATATGAAATATATATATATATAAAAAAAAAAAACACAATAGTCATGGCTAAGCCCAATTTTGTAGCCTTTTTTACTCGAGTTAATAAGCCTTAAGGGTATCTCTACACCTAGTGCCCTAAAGCCATCTGGTTTGGAAGCATTGACCTAACACTCGTTACAAGGGTCAATTAGAAAGCTTAAGAGAATTGTGCTAGTTTACTTCTGAAGCCTTTTTAACTCAAGTTAGTAAGCATTAAGGGTGTCTTTACACCTAGTGCCCTAAAGCCATCTAGCTTGGAAGCATTGGCCTAACACTCATTATAAGGGTAAATTAGAAAGCTTAAAAGAATTGAGCATTGCACAGCCTGACCAAAGAAAAAAAAAAGAAAGAAAGAAAGAAAGAATGCCATGGTTATTCAATCTGATAGAGACCCCAGTCAACTTTAAGATATTGAGTCATTGCACATCAGAATTAATTTGAAGCCTCATGATTATGTGTTGGTTCACTTTACACTGAATTGAACTTGTGAAAATCTCAGCTTGTCATTTGTGACTGGTTAGACTTTGAAATTCCAATTCATTTTGAAGATGGAGTTTATCCTTTTAAGTTTGCTAATGAATGAGAATCATGGTTGTTTGTGATACTTTAGTCTTGGAAATAACATGAATTGTGCATAATGTTTGTGGGTATCATTCCTGTTAAACCCTCACGAGACTTTACTCGTCCTACTAGGGATGCCTAGGAGTTTAAAAGGCTTATTGCATACGCTAAATACAATCGTGTTTCCCACGACAGAGGAGGTAGAGTAGTTGTAATTTATTTTCAGTTTTGTATTGCTAAGGGACTAGCAATATGTAAGTTTGGAGGTGTGATAAGTGCTGAATGTTACACATTCAAGCCCCTTAATTCACATATGTTAATCTCTTAGTTTCATTATAATATGATGTTTTGTGTTGTTGTGTTTTTCCTTATTTTGTAGGTTTTGAAAGAAAAGAAGTCAATTTCATCAACTCGGGCTTAAAATATATAAATTGTGCAAAGTTGTTGAGCATTTGATCTTTGTGCACTATTTTGGCCAAACTCTTAGCTCAAAACTCGAATTAAGGCAAGGTTAAGTGCGTTGTAAAGAGGACTCAGAGAGGAACAAATCATTGAGCCAAAGTTTTTGCATCCAAGGTGCGCTCAAGCGCCCAAAATGGCGCTCGAGCGCCAGCTATGCTCGATCCCTANTAGGTTTTGAAAGAAAAGAAGTCAATTTCATCAACTCGGGCTTAAAATATATAAATTGTGCAAAGTTGTTGAGCATTTGATCTTTGTGCACTATTTTGGCCAAACTCTTAGCTCAAAACTCGAATTAAGGCAAGGTTAAGTGCGTTGTAAAGAGGACTCAGAGAGGAACAAATCATTGAGCCAAAGTTTTTGCATCCAAGGTGCGCTCAAGCGCCCAAAATGGCGCTCGAGCGCCAGCTATGCTCGATCCCTACTTTCTGGTGCTCGAGCGCCATTATGCGCTGGAAAACTCTGAAGTCGGCAGAACTGATATGAAAAGATGGTAATCCGACCCCAACTTGATCTTGAACTTCCTAGGGTGCACGAAATTAATTAGGGTTGTTCCTAAACTCTATAAGTACTCCCCTAAGTCCTCCAAAACGAAGAGACAAGCTTGAGGAGAAGAATCAAAGGCTTCAAAGAAGGTTTTTCTTAGTTTTTCTTTCTTTTTAGTTTTTCTTTGTTATTTTCTTATGGGAATAATTTTTATCCAAATTATGAGTAGCTAATACTTTAGTTAGGGCTCGATTGAAGCCCTAATCATGTCTCTTTAAGGTTTTAATTTGTCTTGCTACAATTCATGTTTTGATGCTTAATTGATTTATTTCGGGTTTTTGTTCGTTCTTCATATGGGTTATGTATGAGTTTGATCATCTTATGCATATAAGATGTGTAGAGTGTTATCTAGGTTAATTTGGATGACCGATTCTTGGGCCTAGTAGAGTGACAAAAGAACCAATTGCGGGTTCTTGGGGTAATCAACATAAAAGACCTGAATATACACCATGTTCTAGGTCTTAGTGTGTTTGTCGATCTCCATAGATTTATGCTGTTTTTTGAGGAACAACTTAGTATACACCCATGTTAAATCCCTCAAGAAAGAAAAGAGTTAGAGTATACACCCATGCCTAATCTCGTTGTTTAGGGAGATCAATAGCTTTTGGAGTATACATACATGCCTTTAGGCTAGCAAACATTGAGTATCTTGACATGAATGTAGCATTGTGCATATTGTTTACCTTATTTGAGTATGATTAGCGGTGAATATCGAAGCCTTAACCCTTTATTCTTATTATTTCAATTCAATATTTTTATCTCATTCCATTCAACAATATCTTTTTAGGAATTTCTTTTTATACATAATTTACCATCCTCGTGGGAATGATCTCGTATTTGCCGTCTATACTATCGTTTTGATCTTCTGCACTTGCGAGTAAAACGTGCATTTATTTGCCTATTTAATTAGGTGGATATTTGTACAACAAAAACAAAGATAATTAACTATCATTTTGTTATACTATATCTTTTTCCTTGAATCATCCTAGATCCGAACTTCATGTTTTATCTCATTGTACCGTATGAGATTCATCTCACCCTTGTACATCCATTTCAAGTAAATTTCACCAAAACCTACTCAGGCTTGAGATACAAAATAAAACATTATTATCAATCCTAAAATAAGAGGAATGTTCCTTATCTATTTGTTTAACCAACAAAGGATTTGGATTCCTTCTTGAAGAGAGATTTTTCACAATGCTTCATATCTATCACCCAATGCATGGAGATGTTGACCAAGTCAACTAGTCCTCACTCTATAATACATCAAAGTGATATTCACTCAGACATCTGGTTCTCACTCTATAATACATCAAAGTGATATTCACCCAAACATCTGGTTCACTAACTTCTCAGGATTAAGAGTAATAGTTATAAGCTGTTGTGCACGTACATTTATTATTTTTGACAATTATTAGAAAGAACAATGACTCAGGTGATCCTGTTCAATGCATAGCCTTGTACATGTATCCGACCTTGCTATCACACCATCATGTCAACTTAAAGTTTATCCCCGTTTCACTAGATCAAGACAGATCACCATAGTTAACCATGATATAATCTAGGGTAGAATGCAGAATTCTACCTTTTGACTACAAATCATAAACACTTTATAGATTACAAGGATCCTTTGACTATGATCTTCCTGTGTGCTAAAATATTTTATTCACACCATAGTCAAATATAATGTAACCTAAGGACCTTTACACATATATATCGGGTGAATATTTAAAACACATATATACTATGTAAAACCCTAATGGATATGCCCAATGTTCTATAATCAATTAGGGAATAATTAATCAAAATTCATTATAACAAATATAATCCTATGATCAATTGGAGTTTTGGACACCAGTTCCAACATCCACTTCATATGATCAAGATATATCATCATGATTGATATATTGTAGTCTTATTAAATGGAATGTCCAATTTCATTACCGACTACGAACAATTGCTTATAAGTTACAAGGTTTATGATTTAAGATATTATGTGTAGTAATCTCATCAACATACCTTAAACCATATTCAATATAACTTAAGCACTCACATGTATATAACAAATAATATGCGCATGTATAGTAATATGCCCAATGCTCTTGAAATAATTCAGGAAATAAATAACATTATTTAATAAACTAAAATGTCATACAATAGGAATTGGCTTTTAGGGTATAAACCCTAAAAAAAAAAAAAAAAAAAAAAACTTGAACTTTTTACTCCAAATGACTTAGGTGTTGAAATGTTTTACAACCTAAGTTTTGGTCATTGAATAAAGCCAATTTCTAAGACCAAACAACATGTAAATCAAGAAGTAACAATCACACAATCATCATTTTTATAAATTGTATCATCATGCTTATAAAATTAGGGTGCATATCATTGAATCATAAATGTTCATGGCATTATAAAAATGGATAGTTCATATCAAAATATTTGTGCTCGAAAAATCTTAGTCTTAGGGTCCACATGAGAATTTACTCATGAAATCCGTAGTAATCCTCAAATAAGCTGTTTTGGTATGGTCCAAGGTATTCTACCATTAGTCACACTTCTAGACTAAACTCCTAACTTAAAACCTAACACTTAAACTTTATTTGTTCGGCCAGAACAAACCGTTAGGACGATGTAGGAACCATTAGGACAGTCTCACTATCAAGATGATCATCTACTGTTGGAACAATTTCACCATCAAGACGATTCTCAAACAGTTAGGACGGTTTTTAGACAAAAACTCCTAACTCTGAAAATCCTACCTTTTTACCATATAACAAGTTCTAAGGCTTAAAAATGTTTCCTCTTACTAATCTAGACACTAAACACAACTAAATACAAAGATTAAATACTAAAGTCTCAAACATTATCCCAAAAATCAAACTTTTCTTTTACCAAAAACCAGAACTTTCTTGAACAACACTCCAAAAATCATAAGGATTACCACAACACCTTTTTTTTTTTTTTTTTTTAATCAAGAAACCAGGGGGACAACAGGGGAAAAGGGAATTACCACAACACCTTTGAAAGTTAGAGATTTACCCTTATACTGTTCGACATTCACAATAGAACATTTCATGCACAAAACTTAAGGCCTCATTTGGTACGTGTAATGAGCATTTCATTATGAAAAATAATAGTTATTATTAGGAATTGAAGAAAAGAAATAAAATAGTTATTTATATTCTTGAGTTTGGTGACAACGCATATGCTAAAATTGAAATTGAACCAAAATTACTAAAAAACCTCACTTTATTTCTTATTGTTTTTAAACTCATTTTTTTAAAAAAAAAAAAAAAAAAAAAACTATTTTGTCATTGGTGGCGGGACACCCACTCCCATGGAAGGAATATGTACCAAATAAAAGAATGGTTATTCTTAATCATTTTATTCCAGTGGTCTATTCCGCAAACCAATCGGGACCTAACTCTCTAACCCCAAAGTCACCGTCTTTCATACAACCAAAAAAGAAAAAGAAAAAAAAACTTAACTTCTACCTCTTAAAACACACACATACACTAATAGCAAATAAAAATAAACTCATCACAACATTAAAAATGAAATATAAATGAGATAGGCCAAGGAAAAAGGTGTGTTGTGTGGCGTACCAACTAGAAGATTTGAACTCAAACTCCCAAAAAATCCCATTTTCCTATTCTTCTCTCATTAGAGGCTTGGTCACGCACCAAATGGTGCCCTAGAGTTCATAATGGGGGTTTTAAAGACCCTCCACCACCTGTGTGCAGTGTTGGCCTTATCTGGTCCGCATGCAAACTATTACCGTTCAAATGGTCTTTGAATCGTTTGGACGTTTTTGCTAACGTGGATTGTTCGAACGATGACCAAGCATCTCTCCTATTTTTCTATTACCTACCATTCAAACGATTTTCGCATAAAATTACTTCTAAGGCCTCGTTTGGTTTGCAGAATGACTATTCCATTAGAAAAAGGAATAGCTATTCCTTGGAATAGAAGAATGTGGAATGGAATAGTTACTCCTATTCCTTAGTTTGGTTGTAACGATGGAATAGAACACTGAATAGATATTCTTTTATTTGGTATAGTGGAATATGCTGGTGAATAGAATTATATTGTAATCAAATTTCTTAAAATAGCGCTTATAATACAAATATAATTTAAGGACGTTTTATTTTTTATTTTTTAAACAAAAACCGTTATATTATAACTTTTTTTTTTAGAAAAAAAAAAAAACTGTTAAAGTTTTTTAAAAAAAGTTCGTAGTTTTTTTTTTTTTTTTTTTTTTTTTTAAAAAAAATTGTCAATTTTTTTTTTTTTTTTTGTAAAACTACAAAAAAAAAGCATATCAACAAAATCATCATATCACCATCAATTTTATTTATTTTAAATTTTTTAAAAAAAAAAACAAAAAGCACGTCACCAAATGGTTTCATAATATTAAAAAAAAAAAAAAAAAATTGATATTGGAGTGTGAGGGGCTTTTATGAGAAGATGCTGCAATAATTCTATTCCTGTAGGAAAGGAATAGGTATTCCTCTCATTTTTAAAAGGAATACTTATTCCTCTTCGTAAGGGAATAAGTATTCCTATGAGAATAACTATTCCTATGAATAGGCTCTTACCAAATAAAGGAATGATTATTCCATAGAAATAGTCATTCCATTCCAGGACCTATTCCGCAAACCAAACGGGACCTAAGTGTTTAAAATCGCATTTTTGGGATTTGTGACTAATCCAACTCTATTATAAATACTTAGACACTAATAAGGGTGTCCTTAATTTTAATAGAAAACTTCATAAAGGCCCTCCAAACTTTCATGCGATTTGAAATACTCCTTTGATTTTTGATTTCTCCTTCTTTGACCCCTCATACTTTTAACATATATCATTTAACCTCCTTCCGTCTGTTTTTATTGTCAAACCATGCTAAAGTGCCCAAAATACCCCATATTTTTTTTAAAAAAAAAAATCTAAAATAAGGAATATTTTGGTAATTTTTGCACAATTATGTTAGGATTTAACGAAAAATCCTAACGGAAGGGTGTTAAATGATACAAATTAAAAGTATGATGGGTCAAAGTGAGAAAAATCAAAGATCGAGAGTATTTCAAATCGCGTAAAAGTTTAAGGGGCATTTGTGAAGTTTCTCTTAATTTTAATTTGTTAAATCCTAACGGATGGGTGTTAAATAATACAAATTAAAAGTATGAGGGGTCAAAGTGAGAAAAATCAAAAATAGAGGGTATTTCAAATCGCGTAAAACTTTATAGGGCATTTGTGAAGTTTCTCTTAATTTTAATTTAGTACGGAGGTATTACACATGTGTTGTCACCAAAAAAGAAAAAATATGAATGATCATTTTATTTCAACTTCTTGTATTCCTAGTAAAAGTCATTATTATTCCAAAAAAAAATTAGTCAGCCGAAGAGCCAGGACAAGGATCCTCTCCGGTTCACTTGAACCGGAGAGTATCCAGTCCTTTATAAGTGAGGGGCTTTTTTGTCCAAAAAAAAGTGAAAGAACAAAAATACCCCTCACTTATAAGGAACTGGATACTCTTCAGTTCAAGTGAACCGGAGAGGATCCAGTTCCGAAGAGCCATGACTCATAACTCTTAATAATCAAATAATACACAAAACTCTTTTTCTTTTTAAATATATGCCGGCGTGTCAAGGGCCGAATTGTAGCAAGCAGGACTAATGATAACCGTAGTGAAACCTTGACGAGGAGAAGCGGCGCTCTTTACTGTTTGGGAGTTCTTGAGACACAAAAACGCACACGCAACAAGCGAGCGAACGAGCCAGAGAGAGAGAAAGGGGCGGAGAGAGATGGAGCACGATGACGTGGACACGTCCGGAGCAGAGGATACCCCCAACAACAACGAAGCAGTAATGCGTTTCCTTTTCACAAAACTTTTAATTTGACTCCCCTAAACTGTTTAATTGATGAAGAAAAAAGCGAAACCCTAATTGTACAAAAAAAAAAAAAATGTATTGCAGGAACTTGACGACATGAAGAAGCGATTGAAGGAGATGGAGGACGAAGCGGCTGCTCTGCGAGAGATGCAGGCCAAGGTCGAATGCGCAAATGGGTTCCACACAATGTTTTTTTGTTTTGTTTTTTTTTTAATCGGATTCCTTATATACCTACTCCTTTAATTTTTATTTTTATGTAATTTCTAGTGTTTTGCGGTTTTTTTTTTTATTTATATTTTTTTGGTATTTACATTGGTTTTTTTTATAATAGTATATAGGTTTCAATTCTGGTAAGAAGCTCTGTCAGTAGGTCATGATTAATATTTGAGTGCATGCTCTTTCAGTGATCAAGTTTCGATATGAATCTCCCTGAAAAATTAGAAAAAAAAAAAAAAAAAAAAAAAAAATCTTAGTAATTAATCGTGGGTTCCCGGGACGACTATGTATTTCTGATATATTTTTAGTTCTTTTTTCTTTTTGGTCCCAAGAAAAAGGTGCAGAAGGACTATTGATTTACATTATTAGACTTATTCTTTATCCCATATAAAATGAAGAGAAAAAAGAAAAAAAAAGAAAAAAAAAGCAGCCTCTAAGCCCAAGTTCAATTTGAATTACATGATAATAATGTTGAGGATATTTGTTTCGTGTTTAATTAGAAGTTGACTTTGTGGTTGAATCAGATTAGGAGGATAAGCTAAGAACTTTAACACCTCATCCTGTTTTTGTTTTTAATTGGTGGTGATAACCTGATAAATAATGATGATTATGATGATGTTGATACTTATAAATTGATATGTTTCTATTTTTATTTTTTTATTTTTTGCAACTAGATCCTGCTGGTGAAGCTGCAGCACAGGCAAATAGAGAGGAAGTAGATTCTCGATCAATCTTTGTTGGCAATGTGAGGCTTCTTTTTCTGATTTAATTTTGTTGTTTGTCTTTGTAGAATTCAAGTAGCATGAAAATTAAGAAGAAAAAATATAATTTATGTTAGGAAATTTAAGTTGAGAAAAAGAGGATTATATCAATAAGAGAGTATATTGCTGAAACTAAAATTGAACCTTTTCCAAAGTCTGGGATAGGTAGTATTTAAGCCTAATAGTGTTCCGGCATGAACACTTGATGCAGCTAGGTTCTCCTCAATTAGCTTTTGGAATATGCTAGCTACTTTTTTTTGGTTGCGCATGAACTACATGTTTGCACTTTGCAAAGAGTCAAGCTTGAGTAGATTACAAGAGTATGGGAACACTGTCAAATATTTCCTTCTTTTTTCTCCTTTAGCCTTCCTTGTTTGTAACATATTCAATGGAGAATAAGCACCGATTGGGTTATGTGTTCAGGAAACAGTCATTGAAAATTGGCCAATACGCTCTAGCTGAAATAGCATCTCGTGCCCATTAGGAATAGGATGGAGGGTAAGGCCTTGGGTTGAAAACCCATTTGGTGCATTTGTAACTTACCAATAAAAGAAAAAGGAAAAAAAAAAAAAAAATTATTGTTTTGGAGAACAAGAAGAAAATCAAAAATATGTTTTCCAGTTTTATTTTTTCCTAAATTGGAAACAAAAACCAAACAGGCCCTATGTGTTAATGTGCACAATACTGGCTTTAATTGACAGTTTGACAACAAGGGGATGGCTCTCCTTCCATTCTGCCCCTCTTCAACCAAACGATGGGAGGGAGGGTCCCTCCCCTTTCCGTCTCCATCCTTCCTACTCGAAGAATGTACAACCGTTCTCTTTAAAAGGAACCAAACAGATTCTAAAATGTGGATTTGCAAGTTCTGTCAATTGTTTTAGATGTACAGATTCTAAATGGCATGTTTTGCTCTTTACTAAATGTCTGGTTTTGTTTCCAGTAATTCTTGCCATTAGATCACAACTTGTCCATTGATCTTTTTCCTCATGATAGGACACAAGCTTCAAGTTTTGGAGTCTGGAAGTAGTATGGGATAGTGATTGCTCCTTTTAACCTTCTCCCCTTTTGCGATATTGACACTTTTTTTATGCTGAGCGTTATGCCTGTTCAAAATGCTTATTGGTTTCGGTTAACAATGATTTAGGCCTTTCTTTCTGCCCCTTACTTTTTCCAGCTAAGGCTACCTTTCTAATCAATGGAGTGGAGTCTTCAATGTTTGCGGCAGTTGTATCTGGGCTAAGTGAACCATTAACTTGGGGAGTTATTTAACTACTTCCTTGAAGAGTTCTAAAATCATACTATCTTAGAACTGTAATCAGTTTCATTAGATGTGCTTGATTGTTCATATTCTTGTTGATAATTCCAAGTTGAGATTTGTGTGTGAACGTGCACATGGGATTTTCTAAGCTTTAGAGTCTTGCATTGACTTTGTGTTTGACTACAATCGCAGGTCAGGCGTCACTCTTCGAGTTTTCTGATTAACTAACGGTGTGTGGTTGGAAGTATTTCTGATGTGAAATACAGCTGGGCTAGGAAAAGAAATAAATAATGAAATTCAACAAAAAGAGAGGGGGGAAGGGGGGGGGGGAGGAGAGGAGGAGAGAGAGAGAGAAATATAGTTATTTGATGGAGAGAGAAAACAATGAAAGTGATTAAAATTGTTTGGAAAAAAAGGATTGAAAGTAAAATTTGGGAAAAGAATTGGAAAGGAAAGAAGGAAAGAGAAGAAAAAAAAAAGTAGTAGAAGCCAAAATGAAGCAATGGACTAGGATATGTATCACTTTTGTTGTTATAAACGTAGTTCTGGGACTGGGATGGCCAGAGGAACGGATGTTATTCAAGATTCCTAACCCAGACTCAAAACAGTTGAGAGGTGTAATATGCCTTGCAGATTAAGGGCTAGGCGTGGGTATAGCTGTCTTATTGACAAAGCCAGTTGCTGCTTTTGGTGGCGATTATTGCTCGAGGAATGTTTAGGTGTTTTGCTATATCTGGTGAGGGGTTATCGATCTCCCTTGTTTTTTTTCTCACTTGGATTTAATAGGTATCTCTCATGTCTTTCCAGTATTTTTGTTGGCTTTTCTTGTTTACTACTCAAGACAAGATCTCAAGAATGACCTATGACCTCACAAGTTGATATATATCACTGTCTTCCCCAGTTAATTTCTAAAATTTTCATGGTTAGTGAGCTTATCTTAATTAATTTTACATGCTTTTCTGAGGTAACAAACATGGAGAAATGACATGTTTATATGGCAGTTTTGTCTTGCATTCTTCTGAATGATGTGCGTGTACTTTTGGCATGGGAACTCTATATTTTAATTTATTGCTTTTCTGAGGTGATTCTCCCCCCCCCCCCCCCCGCCCCCCCCCTCTCTCTCTTCCCCTTCCCCCCCAGCAGGCCAATTACTTTATAAATCATGAGGTCTCAAGTCCCTCTATCAAAGTTGCCTTTTGGTTGGCAATGTAAGCTGTATGTGTTTATGCATGCCTTACATCTATGTTTCAGCCTTAATCTAGAAAGTTTCTTAAGTGAATCTAATAAAGTAGTAAAAGCATTGATGGTGGGTGGATTTGAGGGTTATATCTAACCCTTTACATCTTTTTCAAAAAATAAGTTGAATAACGATGTGTTATTTGAATAGTCATCGAAGACCCTACTGCCAGAACATCAGGATGAGACCTAGATATACTGGTTGCATGAACCTTGAAAGCCAGTAGCCAATCTTTGTCATGGTTGGTCGAACCACCAGTTTTGGTTGCAAACTAGTTTAATACCTAGACATTGTACATTCCATTAATTGTATTTCTATATCTAATGTAATGGAGGGTTCAAGTAGCTGGTTGTACTAGTTAAAGGTTCATTTCAGTGTTCAGCCTCTAGTTCAGTTGTAACACTGAATTGATCTGTTAGGCTTATGTGTTGATTATTGTGTTCTCTGCTTCGTTGTTCCTCACCAAAAATAATTCTTTTGGGCACAAACTGGGTCTGCAGGTGGATTATTCATGTACTCCTGAAGAAGTACAGCAGCATTTCCAGATATGTGGAACAGTGAACAGAGTCACTATTCGCACAGACAAGTATGGTCAGCCAAAGGGTTATGCTTATGTGGAATTCGTCGAAGTTGAGGCTGTCCAAGAGGCTCTCCTGTTGAATGAATCTGAACTACATGGACGCCGCTTAAAGGTGAAAGCATATATATATATATTATATATGATATATATAGATATACTATTATATATACTTTTTATATGCTTGGAAGCATATACACATCAATTTGACCTGTGCATGATTTTGAAACTTTATTGAGATAAGTTCCAAACATTGGTATTTCTTTCTTCAACTACACGTACTTTTTAAATATGGTTGCAGGTTACTGCCAAACGGACCAATATACCTGGGTTGAAGCCATATCGTGCTCGTCGTGCCAACCCCTTTATGCGAGCCAGAAGCCCCATTATAGCTCCCTACAGCTTCTCCCCTTATGGATATGGGTATGCTTCTTGAAGATTGCCTCCTCTTCTTGGTCATGGATTAACTTGTGATTCTCCAGCCAATCTTGCTTTTCCTTCATTTGATTGTTATCTGTCCTCTGTGAACCTTTAGAGTGAAACTCTAGCATATTTCTGTTGCAGGAAGGTTCCAAGATTCAGAATGCCAATGCGTTACAGTCCATACTTCTGACTGTTCCATTATTCTTGAGGCAGATATGCTGGTAGTCAGTTAATGGACAAGTGCAACACCTTATCCCTTTGTCATCTAGATAATGTTTTGGAAAGATTTAAGAAGATATTGATGCCCTTTAGATTGATCTGATTGTGTTTGAGATTTGAGCATTTTGTTGAGTTTATCTAAAAACTTTAATGCTTGCACATGCCATGCAGCCTATTCTGTATATTTCTGTTTGAAATTTGTTATAGAAGCTTCATTGCAGGTTTTGGTGCACGAAAATTGTTTAGGTCCTTTTTGCTGCTTACATCACAACATTGCACAAAATTATGCTGTGATATTGAGATGTATTTGGTTCACTTTAGTAGTTGCATACAAGTTCTCACAGTATTTCACAAGTTTTTGTCAGAGGTAAAGAGAAATTGGAGGAATGCAAAGGGGGGAAAAAAATAGAGAAACTGCAGGAAGGGTATAAAAACTTCTTGCTGCTTTCATTCTCCTGCTGAAATAATTAAAAATAAGATACTATGCTTGTCTATTTGTTAATCCCACCATTTACCATTCTCATGGTGTATTTGGGTATAACTTGACCCTTCTGGGTTTGCGGAGGACTCGTAAGTTTTGCATGAATTTTGTCTTATAATTTATGTTGTCCTAATTACATTTTATTTAAATTAAATATTGTCTTCTAATTTAAGTTGCCTGTGTCATACGGACAATCATCTTTGTATTTCTCTATTTTCATTTGAAATAGAGATGAAGTATTTCATAATCAAGATTAAATTGACATATCTAATGGTGTATATGTTGTTACATAGTGAATATGTTATTTAATTTTTTATAACCATTTTCATCATTAAATATAGGGAAAAATATATTTCACCCCCCCCCCAAGCGAGGGCGCGTGCGAAATATGACCCCTTTTTCAAGCTTGTTTCTAATGTTTAAAAATAGGCAATATCTCCAAGTTTTTGATTTTTGCAATGTAGACTGTCTGTTTGACAATTCCTTCAAAGAAATAAAATTTTTCAAAAAATTTATTGTCACATACGGCATTTCATTTAACAGAATTGTCTAACAGATAAGTTGTATTGTAAAATTCAGAAATTTAGTGGGGTATATTGTCAATTTTTAAACATTTTAGGCAAGATTAAAAAGCAGTCAAATTTTGAAGAGGTTAAATATATTTTTTCCTTAAATATAATAAAATAAAATCTTAACTATAAAATAGTTTGTATCTATTTCACTTTAAATAAAAGGATTTCGTAAAAAAAAAGTACATGAGATCTTTGTAAAAAAAAAAAAAACCAATGGTTTAGATTTAAAACCAATGGGAGTTTCTTTTGTATTTGTTGAGAAGGTGCGGTTTCGGGGTGAAATGGTGTTCTTGGATTGCACAATGTATCTCTACAGCGCGCTTCTCGGTCCTTGTTAACGGCACTCCGTCCGGCTCTTTCAGTAGCTTTCATGGGTTGAGGCAGGGAGACCCTTTGTCTCCTCTTCTGTTCGTTATTGTCATGGAGGCCTTAAGCAAAATGCTCTCTTCTTCTATTGACAGGGGCTTTCGGTCAGGTTTTTCTATGGGTTCTAGGCTTTCTGAGGAGGTTATAATCTCTCATTTGCTATTTGCGGATGATACTTTGGTTCTCTAGGAGGCCAACCCTGATCACCTTCGCTTTTTGTGTGTTGTTTTTTTATGTTTTGAAGCTGTCTCTGGGTTAAAGATCAATTTGAAAAAGTTAGCTTTGGTTCCTGTGGGTGATGTGGATAATGTGGATGAGCTGGCTGGCATTATGGAGTGCAGGGTTTCCTCTTTACCCCTGAAATACCTTGGTCTTCCCCTTGGTGCTTGCTTTAAGGCCAAGCCTATCTGGGACGGGGTTCTTGAGAAGATTAAGCAGCGTTTGGCCGGTTGGAAACGATTGTATCTGTTTAAGGGTGGGAGAGTTACCCTTATTAAGAGCACTCTCTCCAATCTTCCTACTTATCTATTATCTCTCTTTCCCATTCCTGTCAGTGTGGCTAATCGCATTGAGAAGCTCCAACGGGACTTTTTTTGGGGTAGCATAGGCGATGAATTCAAATTTCATTTGGTCAGTTGGTCCAAGGTTTGCTCTCCTATTTCTAAGGGCGGATTGGAGATTCGGAACTTGAGGGTTTTCAATAGAGCTCTGTTAGGAAAGTAGTTGTGGCGTTACGTGCACGAGAGAGAGACTTGGTGGAAAATAGCTATAGATGCTAAATTTGGTAGTTCTTGGGGTGGGTGGAGTTCTATTGCTTCTTCTGGGCCACATGGAGTGGGGTTTTGGAAGATTATCAGGAAGGGCTGGGGTTCTTTTGTTAGCTTTACCAGATTCAAGTTGGGAGACAAGTCCAAGATCAGATTCTGAGATGATGTGTGGTGTGGTGAGTTGGCCCTCAAGGAAGCTTTCCCCGTTCTTTATGGCTTATCCGGAGATAGGGATGCTTGTGTTGCTGATCACATGGACTTCTCTAGTGGCTCCCTTCAGTGGGATGTCAGCTTTCTACAAGCGGCGCATGATTGGGAGGTAGATGCCTTCGCTTCTTTCTACTCTTTATTGTACTCCTCTAGTAAGAGTAGGGTAGGAAAAGACAAACTTTGGTGGGCTCCTTCTCACAAAGAAAAGTTTGATGTTTGTTCCTTCTACAAGGTCCTTGCTTGCAAGGATGCTGTCTCTTTCCCCTGGAAGAGTGTTTGGCGGACTAAAGTTCCTTTGAATGTGGCTTTTTTTGCTTGGTCAGCAGCTCAAAGGAAGATTCTTACTATAGACAATCTTAGAAAGCGACAAGTCATTGTAGTGAATAGATGCTGCTTGTGCAAAAGGTACAGGGAGTTCGTGGACCATCTGCTCATTCATTGTGATATTGCCCAAGCCTTATGAATTGCCATCTTCAGTCGTTTTGGGTTGTTTTGGGTTATGCCCCTTCGAGTGGTCGACTTATTTGCTTGGTGGACGGGCGGGCGTTCTCGAAATGCAGTTGTTTGGAAGATGATGTCTTCTTGCCTTTTGTGGTGCCTGTGGAGGGAGCAGAACGACAAAACTTTTGAGGATCAAGAAAGAACGCTCGAGGAACAAAAGTCTTTCTTCTTTTTTTCCCTCTTTTCTTGGACAGCTGCTTATCTAGTCCCTTTAGCGATAAGCTTTAATGACTTTCTTGTTATTTTCTCTTTCCCTAATAAGTCTTAATTCTTGTATACTTTTTGTGTACCAGGACTGCGCTTTGCGTTTTTAATGATATTTTTACTTACTTATCAAAAAAAAAAAAATTCATTTCCCTCTCTTTTGCTCTGTTTTTTGCTCCACCTTGCTTTTCATCTTCACTTCAGGGTTTTGTTTAATTTTGTTTTTTGAATCCTAAGATGGGTTTTTATTAGGGCCATAAATGAACAAATCCGTTTGACACTCCGCTCAATTCATACTTGTATAAACTCAACTTGAATTTAATTCGTTTAATAAATGACCTTAGCTTAAACACAAAATTATGCTCGATTGTAAATGAGTTATATATACTCATATAAGCTCGGCTCGGCTCAACTCGTATAAATTCATATAATTTTATTTTATAAGATTATTATAATTTCGTGATTAGAACATTTTAAGTAAAGAGGAATTATATTCTTAATATAATAGATATAGTTTGGATTATGGTTATTGTGAGTCTTGATATAGACATGTGTATTTGTGCGTATATGAGTATGTTTGTGTATGTATAACTATATGTGTGTGTGCATAATGAATTTATATATGGTACATATTGTTGGGAATTGGGCCTGCAAAGATAACGGCTCATTCGAATAAGTTGGCCCACTTAATTAACTAAGGTCAGAGTCTCTTAAAAGGTCGCTTCGTACCCAAGGCCACTTAAAGGATAAGGTCGCTTAACTGATTAGGGTTCGCTAGTGCCCTCATAAAACCGAACTGTCTCGGTTTAAGGTCGAGAACTATAAAGGAGCTTGATGGAGATAGGACAAAGCTTGAGATGACATGCATTTAAGAAGGCCGACCTCGAGTCCATACCTTCACATATCTCTTGGACACGCCAGCTCTAAGGACACGACGGATGTGATGTGTGAACTATGATTCGAACATCGTGGACCAATGCCCAATCAACACCTGGCACATCTTTGACTAATTAGTACAAGCGCCAAATAAAATGAAGGAATTCAGGGGCCCATGGTATTGCTCTCATTAAATGAGCATGGGGGTAGTGCTGTGCGATATAAAAGGGGAAGCTCACCTAACAAGTAGAGATAACTAAAAAACTGATTATTAGTCCATACTATCTTAATCAACTCTCTATGTGAGAATTGATTATGGCATCGAAGCTATCCTCTGCCAGCCAACCCCTAGCAAGCTCTTGTGTCTGATTGTTCTTTGTTTGCAGATTCACACATCACCAAGTTCAAAAACTGTCCTAACAATTTGGCGTCGTCTGTGAGAACGATTTCATTCTTACTATAAACTAATCCGACATGGTGAACATCGATGAAACTCCACAAAATCCTCCTGATAAGCAAGGGGAGCCTGGCGCCTTTATTCCGGAGAACCCTCATGTAGACAAGGGAAAGTCTCCCATGTTCCAAACTCCATTGGCGGAGGGTGCCTCCTAGACTCCAGAAACCCAAGTTCAACGCATGGCCAGAGAAATAGAAGTTCTCAAACGCCGGAACATGTCCTTAACCTACCAACTTCGTTTCAGCCCTCTTAGGCCGAAATATGCAGAAGAGAAAGAACTTTATGAAGACAAAGATGATGAAGAAACAAGTCTTGAAGAAGAGGAGTATGGAGACGAAGGAGACCTACGAATAGAAAGTTACCCGCAACGGAGATCGCCAAGGAAAGATCGAAGGAGAGTTGTTTAACCATTGTAGAGAGGAGGAACATGAAGACATCCGGACAAATGATCAACGCCCACCCGGAACTCCAGGTGGAGATGATCGACAGAATGCGAACAACGGGTATCGTGCAGATGACAGGCAACGTTGCCGTAGTTTTTAGGGTGGGCCTCGCCCTGATGGAGGAGCCGGACGTTGTCTGAACTTTAAGGGTGAAGGTTACCGAAACCCTAGAGGGGGGCATCACCGAGCAAACGGTCCTCCTCCAGAAGGAGACATCCATGCCATGATCAGAGGCCTGAAAGCCAAGTACGACATAGCATTTCGAAATATGGGAGGGAAACATTGCACAGTTGATTCTATTATCCAAAACACAGGTTATGCTTTCACTACGTGGGTCATGAGGCATCCCATCCCTGGAAGGTTTAAAGTGTCTCCCATCAAGCCTTATGACGGGACCAGCGACCCTATTGGCCACTTGAAGTCTTACAAGATTCACATTAACCTGCATGCAACTACTGATGAGATCGCCTGTCGTGCATTTCTCCTCACTTTGGAGGGCAGCGCTCAAGAGTGGTTCAAGGGGTTGCCACTCGGTTCTATAGATAATTTTGAGGGCTTGACCAAGATCTTCCTCATGCAGTTCCTCGCGGGGAGGAGACGCAAGAATACGTTGCAGTACCTGCTCACCTTGAGGCAGGGAGATACCGAGTCCCTCAAGGACTACCTTCACAGGTTCAACCAAGAGAGAATGGCTGCAGAAGACATACCAAAGAATGTAGTCTTGGCTGCTATCCTCAACAGGCTTTCGTACAAGGGTCCCTTTGTTCCCGAACTAGCGAAAAGAACTCCAGCAACCCTCCAAGAATTCATGGGCAAGGCGAAAAAATTTATCAGCCAAGAAGAGACAATGAAAGTATACACAAAGAGAGAAGCAAAGCCGAAATAGCAGAGTAAGAAAAAGGAATCCTAGAAAGGAGAATGAGCCTCTAGCCAATGGAAAGGTTCAAAGAAGAACTTGAAGCGGCCTGAGAAGAACAAGTCTTTGGCTGACCAAGAGTTCAACTTTACTCTGCTGAACACAAGTGTAGCGGAAGTGTTCATGCAAATTCAGGATCATCCAGGCTTGAAGCGACCTGAGAAAATGAAGGCCCCTGTGGAGAAGTGGGACATGACCAGGTATTGTGATTACCACCAGGATCACGGCCACGAAATTAAAGATTGCATCTCTCTACGGATAGAAATAGAGAAGATGATAAAATGGGGAAAGTTGGCCCTATTCGTAGCAGCCAATCGGCATCCGAAAAGTGATAAGTCGTGCATTGAGCGACATTCCAATGACGAAGCTCGAGGTTACAATGATCGCCACGGTCCCGAGATTGGCCTAGGCCACAAAGGACGCACAGATGATCGGCAAACCAATAATGAAGGAAGACGGTACGACCATTGTAGGACCCACTGGCGCACAGAATCTCCAAGAGGGCGGAGCCCCATAAGGGAATTCATACCATTGCCAGGGGGTTCGCAACCGGTGGCTCATCTAGTTTGGATATGCGATCCTATGCCAGGAGGCTGCCATCAGAGGAAGTTTTGTCCCTCGAACGACCCTCAAAGACCCGTAGAATAGGGTTGGAAGCTATAACATTCTCCTCAGAAGACGAGGTGGGGGTGTCCTTCCCCATGATGATGCATTGGTGGTGACTTTGATGATCGAGAATTACACCAAAGATAATTCCAATAGGAATGATCACTCTCCCACTCACTGTGGGGTCAGCGCCCAGGGAGAAGACCGTTATGACCGATTTCCTAGTCGTTGACAAACCTTCCGCTTATAATGCTATAGTAGAGAGACCGACTCTCAACAAATTGATGGCGGCAACCTCCACCTACCACCTGAAGATGAAGTTCCCTACTGAGCACAAGGTAGGGATAGTGAGAGGAAATCAGCAAGAAGCCCGCCAATGCTACAACCTAAGCCTCAAGGAACCTCGAGCTAGGGAGGCCCTCTCTGTTAGTTTTGAAGTAAGAGATGAATGTGTGGTACAAGGGGAGAGCCTATTGAAGAACTAATTGAAATAGCGATTGATGGCCCTGATCGTGTGGTGAAGATCGGGTCACAACTGCCGGAGGAGTTCAAAGCAAAGCCATCGGATTTCTTGAAGGACAATCTTGATGTATTCACTTGGACACATGAAGACATGCGGGGCATTGACCCCAATGTTATCTCACACAAGCTAAACATAGACCCTACCGCAAAACCAGTCAAGCAGAAGAGAAATTTCGCTGCTGAACGAAACAAGGTTGTGGCTGAAGAAGTTGACAAGTTAATGGATGCGAATTTCATTAGGGAAGTCCATTACCCCAATTGGTTGGTTAATGTGGTGATGGTCAAGAAGTCTACAGGCAAAAGGCGGATGTGTGTAGACTTCACCGACTTTAATAAGGCTTGCCCCAAAAACAGCTTCCCGCTTCCAAGGATCGACCTCTTGGTAGACTCTACTTTGGGTCATAACCTTCTAAGTTTTATGGATGCCTTTTCGGGCTACAACCAGATTCAGATGCACGAGCCTGACCAAGAGGCGACCTCTTTCATTACGGATCGCGGGTTATATTGCTATTAGGTAATGCCTTTCGGACTAAAGAACGCTAGAGCGACCTATCAGTGCCTGGTAAATGCGATGTTCAAAAACCAGATAGGAAGGACGACATGTTGGTGAAAAGTTGAAGTCTGAAGACCACCTGTCGAACCTTAGAGAAACTTTTGATGTTTTGAGGCGTTACAGGATGAAGCTCAATACCAGAAATGTGCTTTTGGCATATCGTCAAGAAAGTTCTTGGGCTTTATGGTCTCTCATTAGGGCATTGAAGTTAATCCTGAGAAGATAAAAGCAAGGCTGGAAATGGGATCCCCCTAAAATACGAAACAACTACAACGGTTCATCGGACGAATAGTTGCCCTTAACAGGTTCATCTCTAGGTCCACAGCTAAGTGCCTACATTTCTTCAAGATCTTGAAAAAGGCTTTCGTTTGGGAGGAAGAGTGCGAATAAGCTTTTCAGCAGCTGAAGAACTACCTAATCAACGCCCCACTCTTCAGCTGGACAATAGAGGGCGAACCACTTTACATGTATCTTGCGGTATCTGATTTCGCCGTTAGCTCAGCTCTAGTCCAAGAAGACCAAAGGACCCAAAAACCCATGTATTATACTAGCAGGGCCCTCCGAGGAGCAGAAGCTAGATACCCGCAGATTGATAAACTGGCCTTTGCATTGGTTACATCGGTAAGAAATCTAAGGCCGTATTTTCAAGCGCACACGATCCGGGTGTTGACTGACCTCCCCCTTAAGAAGGTGCTGTTCAAGAACGATACTTCGGGATGCTTGGTTAATTGGGCAGTTGAGTTGGGCGAGTTCGACATCGAGTACCTGCCCAGAACAGCCATCAAAGGTCAGGTAATGGCTGATTTCATAGCAAAATTCACAAACCTTGACAGCCAAGAGCACTAGCCAACAGATAACCTATGGATGATCAGCGTTGATGGTTCAGCAACGAGAAGGCAAAGTGGAGCGAGTGTAGTCCTAGCAGCCCCAGAAGGTTAAAAAATCGAATACGCAATCAAAATGAGCTTCAAGGCCACCAACAACGAAGCAGAGTATGAGGCGGTGGTAGCAGGTTTGACAATTGCTCGTGAGCTTGGAGCTAAAAACATCGAGGTTCGCACCGACTCCCGCGTGATCGCTGGCTAGATACTGGGGGAGTTCAAGGCTAGGGGAGAAAAGATGAAGAAATACCTCGATAAGGTCAAAGAACTCGCAACTCAGTTCTCGTATTTCCATGTTAAGAAGGTCCCCAGAGAAAAGAACGGAGAAGCGGACAAACTTGCCTAGATTAGGTCGGCATAGGAGGAGGAACTAGAGACTTGCGAACAGCAAGTTCGCCTATTGCCCACGCCAACTATCGCTAGTGATCTCAAGGTGTGCAAAATATGAGGTCCGCCAGAATGGGCTAAGGAGATATTCTGGTACAGTATGAAAGGCGAACTCCCAGTAGATCGAAAAGCTGCTGCCATAATACGTTTAAAAGCCTCCAAGTATACAGTTGTCGACAGATCTCTCTACCGCCGAGGTCAGACACTACCCCTTCTTAAGTGTTTGTCCCAAGATGAAGCCAACTACGCTATAAGGGAAATCCACAAAGGGATATGTGAGAGCCATTCCAGAGGACGCATCCTTGCCTATAAGGCCGTCAGAGCTGGGTATTACTGGCCGAAGATGTACTAACAGTCCATGAAGATGGTAAGGGGTTGCGATAAGTGTCAAAAGTTCGCTAACGACCAGAAGAGTCTGCCTGAAGAACTCACCCCCATTGCCTCACCATGGCCTTTCTCCATGTGGGGTTAGATATTGTTGGCCCTCTTCCGCCTGGAAAGGGGGGTGTAAAATTTGTAGTTGTGGCAGTTGACTATTTCATGAAGTGGGTAGAGGCAAAAGCACTTGTCCACATCACTCGATTCCTTTGGAGGTCGGTGGTCTGCAAGTATGGACTCCCCCACGCCTTTGTCACGAATAATAGGACACAGTTTGACTGCCAAGCATTTTGAGAATGGTGTGTCGATCTCAAGATCAGAGATTATTTCTCCTCGCCAGGGCATCCACAAGCTAACAGACAAGTAGAAGCCACCAACAAGACAATCTTCAAGATCCTGAAGAAGAGGCTTAAAGATAGAAAAGGTACGTGAACGGAACAGCTCCATGGAGTACTGTGGGCCTACCGAACCACCAAGAGAACCCCTACAAGAGACACTCCTTTCAGTCTGGCTTTTGGGTCGGAAGCGGTCATTCCAGTTGAGACAGAGCTGGCGAGCCTCCGTGTCCAAAAGTATGACCCTGAACTCAACGAAGAAGGGCTAAAGCTGTAGCTGGATCTCTTGGAAGAAAGGCGAGACCAGATAGAAACTGTGATGGCTGCATATTGCCCAAAGGTGGCCCAGTTTTTCAACTGAAAAGTGAAACCTCGAAGATTCAAGATCGGTGATTGGGTGCTGAGGAAGGTAACTTTAGCAACCAAGGAACATGCGAATGGAAAGCTAGCTCTAAATTGGGAAGGGCCCTACAGAGTGGTAGAATGCAACTGACCAGGAGCTTACCACCTCGAGACAGTGGAAGGAAGGAGGCTATCGCATCACTGGAACGGGGAGCACTTCAAAAGATATTTCCAGTAACCCCTTGTACTTTCGAACTACACCTTATTCATTGATGAACTACATATGTTTCCACTATGTATTTTACTTTGTGTATGCGCAAAAGTTACAGAAAAACATAACAAAGGTCGAAGACCCCATAAGGCGACCTGACCTTTGACAGCTTCTACAAGCTTGAAGATTGAGAATCAGTATTCCAATCACAGAGGTCTTAACCTCTTGGCACATAAACTTGGCATTGAGAATCAATGTTCTAGTCACAGAGGTCTTAACCTCTTGGCGCACGAACCTGACATTAAGAATCAGTGTTCTAGTCACAATGGTCTTAACCTCTTGGCGCACGAACTTGACGTGAAGAATCAAGGCTCTAGTTAGAGAACCTAGTCTCTTGGAGCACAAGCATGAAGATTCAGGGTCGGTGTTCTAGTCATAAGATCTCCAAATCTCTTTGCACACAAGCCCGATACAAAAGCAAAGGAGAGTCTGAAGCGAAAAAGCTAACCGACCTTTACGAGAACGCACATGGGCAATACGAGGTAAAAGATTAATACTTCGAATTATATATATATATATCACAATAACTTCTTTCATTCCAAAGCGAAAACGAGGGGAAGGTACATAACAAGGTCGCTACAGGAGAATAATGGACTTGAATAACTTCTTTTCAAAAAAAAAAAAAAGAGGAGGAGACAAAGATAATGATACGCCTAAATGATGGGTAGCCAACCCTTAGAAAAAGAAAAGTGGTAACAGAATCGCCACTTCAATCCTCCCTAGAAAAGGTGTCACCGCCTGGGATCCAAACTTTCCACCCAAATTTGGGTGCTAGCGCTTGATGTCGAGCATGCAGCTTCCAACGTAAAGGAGCAACCTGCCCTTGAAGATGATTAATCTCTCCTTATATATGGGCAACTCGGCTCTCAAGGTTACCAAGCCTTCTTCCTTCCTAGAAATCATGAGCCCTTGTCTGGTTGAGTGCAAAGCCAGATCTTACTCGCTCCACACTTGGCTGCGCTCCAAAAGAGGCATAAAAGGCCTCCCTCTTTGAGACTAAATGGAAGACTCCGCTCATGTCAGGAGAAGTAGACCATCATCATCCTCCACAATCCTACCGCCGCCTAAGTCAGGATTGCAGTTTGCCTCCTCGCCCTCTAGGTTCAATGAAGCCTCCACCTCCCCTTCTTCTGGAAGACTGGGCGCTCCGTTCGGAACAAAAAGAGGATCATTCCCAGAATCGCTGGAAGATTCAGAGGGATGATTGCCAAAAGGGAGCAAGGCGCAAAAAAGTCTGGGTAATGCTCCAAACCACGCTGGCTATGCTCATTAAATGACGAAGTTAAAAAGTCTCATAATGAGGGCCAGACTCAGGCACCCTTAGTGTGCTTCTCCAATCTCTAGGTCCAATCCTCCCATCAGAAAGAAGAAAGAATAATACGAAAGCAAGGAAGGCAAACAACAGGTGCTAAAGCGACATAGAGATTGAAAAACAACAACAAATCAATTCTTTATTAATCAATACAAGAAGTCTAGACTAACAACAAAATGTACAACGGCTAAAGGGGAACCTTGCCACCGCTTTTGGATTCAGCCCTTTCTTCATTTCCAACCTCCTTAGGAGGTATGTCCTCATGTAAAAGACAGAACCATAGGCAGATAGCATTTGGCAATTCCTCATGCCCGATCATTTTGAGCTCATTCAAAGCTCTGGGATCGGGTTCGACCTCATGAACAGTGATGATTTGAACTTGGTCTCGCGACTCTTCACTCGTTGCGATCGCTCGGAAGGTCTCAAATCCCCATTCAAACCCATGAACCCAAGTGCGATTCCTGACCTTGTAGACTTTCGCAAGTTGTTTATACCTCCACGCTTTTTCACTTTCGTCGCGACACTTCATCAAATATTGATGAGACAGGTTTGTAACACTGGCTTCTCTTACTTGAAGATCAGTAACTTTTTTATTTAGAGCTCTAAGCTCGTCAGTTTGTACTAGAGAACGATTGTGGGTGTCCTCCAGTTCCTTCAGAAGAAAATCGCAGCTAGCTTCCATAGAGGACAAGTTGTGTGACAGGCTCGCTACTTCAACCTTGTACCCCTTGATAAGCTCCTTCTCATCAGCAATTCCTATAGTTGCAACAAGTGAGCGGATAACTTAGATTCCACTTCTGCTGCCTTCGCGAGCTTGGTTCCAAGATCAGCAATGGTGCTCTCAAGTTTGGACTTTGCAACATCGAGTTTGAGGACTTCGGAGATCAATTCGTTAATCCTCAGCTCCCCAGCATCAACTGCTGAACAAAGTTGGTCATACTCAGAAGACCGTTCCTCGAGGAATTCCTGCCTCCTCAGAACCTAGGAAAGCTCGTTATCACGATCTTCCAACTTCTTTACTAGTTCAAGATTTTGGGCCTCTAGAACCGTAATCTTGGACCAAGCTTCTGAAAGTTCGTTACCACGATCTTCTAGACCCTTCACCAGTTCAAGCTTCCAAACCTCTAGAGAAGTGGATAGGGACCGAGCCTCTGAATGCTCGCCTTCCCAAACTGCTACTTTTTCCCCAACTCGAGGTCTCGAACTTCAAGAGTGGCGACCCTAGATTGGGCTTCCTTCATCTTGAGGAAGAGACCCTGACTGGAATACAGATGCCTGCCGAGTGAGTCGGTAGCGACTAGAGAATCCTGGAATATGGAACAAAGTTAGTATAGCACTCAAGCTAGGCGAACCTAGAACCAGTAAAAGCAATGTCCTTACCTCAAGCCAATGACGAAGGGCGCAGACCAGATCTTCAGAAGACCCGGTCATCTTCCACCATGTGGGACCATCTGGATGAGTGGTTTTCGACAGCCTAGCCTGCTCGGGTACCAAACCATCAGATATCCAATCATGAACAATTCCAGAACATATGGGTTTTCCTCAAGAACCTCGGCTACCAAACCATCAGATCTCCAATCATGAACTTCGCCGCAAACTGCGGAGAAGGGCTCTGCCCTAGGAGAACCTCCACTTCGGATTCCTCCAGCTGCTCACATAGAATCCGTGTCCTGAAGTTTAGATAAGTCATGAGCATCAAGCGGATCCTGAACCCCAGAGGTAACGACCAGTGGCCGCCGTGATGGATTCGGCTTCTTCCACCACGGGTGCAGCATTATCGTCCCGAACTTCAAGTACGTCCAGGATGATGATATTGTCTTGAATCTCGGGATCAATATCCATCCCACTCGTGGCAACAACTGCCTCAACTTCGCTAGGAATGGGAACCGATTCAATCATCTCCACCTGAGCGATGGTCTCTCCCGGTGCCACCGGCGGGATTAGGTTGCCTCCCCCTTCTCCGCTAGGAGGCACCTTTTGGGAGTCAATTTCGAGCTGGCCCCCCCTAAAAGCAATCATAACACCCCGAGCAGAACCTTTCAAGGGGCTCTCCTCAAGAAGCATCGCGAACTCAAATCTCTCTGGCCCTTTTTTCTTAGAAATCGAAGAAGGGCCCCTATTCGCCAATCCTTCCGAAGTTTTCCTCTTGGCACTCGAGACCTTCTTGCAAGAGGAACATCATCTTCGTCCTTAGTTGGACTGTCATCGAGAATAACAAGCCCCTCCGCAATGGGGGAGGCTTGCTCTTCTTCTGAGCTTTCCTCCCAAGACGAAACCAAGGAAGCCACTCCTTCAGCAGAGGAAAAGGATGCCTCAGTTTCTTCAAGAGGTACAGGGTCGGGGTTTCGAGACCTCGTTTTGCGAGCCCTACCCCCAGCCTTTTCTTTCTTCTCAAGTCCGAAAAGCACGTCAGGAATCTTATACATTTCTGGGCATTTGTGCTCAAAATAACCCAAATATTTCTGCAAAACAGCAAGACGAAGCATGAACCCCAAGTTTGCCTCTTCACTCTTCGCCTTCACATGCTTTAAGGACCAAGCAGTTATCTGGTTAACCCTATCCTGTTGAACGGTAGTCAATTTTGGTTTCGGAAACTTCTCTGATGTTATTTCCCCCATTGGCGAGGAACGCGAATTTTAGGAAGCCGACCCTGCAAAATCTTGGAAAATTCCCATCCTAACCCAGAAACAAAAAAGAACGCGGATTCAAAGGCGGGATTGCTACTCCAAGAACGAGTGGTTGAAAAAAACTTCTTGTTCCGAGCCTGAATGGTCCAAGTGTGGTCGTACCTAACCGGGGTAAACAAATTCAGAAACTCCAGTGCAAATAGATGGACACCTTCCCGCAAAACCATCGGCCACACCATGCAGCAGGCGAGCACATTCTGCCACTCGTTTGGCTTCAGCTGAGTTGGTGCCATCCCCAAGATGTGTAAAATTTTCCAAACCACAAGGGAAAAAGGAAGGCTGATGTCGACCTTAAGCGCCATTTCAAAGACGCAAACCTCATTCTCCAGAAGATTTCCATCGATGCCTTCATCTAGTTTGGGAATCTGAATAGTCACGTCACTCAGAATCTCATAAACTTTCCTTATTCTTTCGACATCCTTTGGCTTTAAGGAAGATCGCCACTTGGAGGGAGCATCAGAAGCACCTAGTCTCGACGATTTTGTCATGAAATCTGAATGAGAAATTGCGAATCGAAGGTGGGGACAAGAAATTAGTTACGGTGAAAGCTAACGAAAGGAGCGAAAATGAAGGACTTTTTGTGTAAAAGATAAGATCGAATTTTTTCTACACAAGCACATCTATATATGTAGATACGACCTCACTTCGAAAATATCTGTAAAGAGGGGGGACACATGGAGCTATTCTAGAAAGGAGCGCGACTTTCAAGGTACCTCGAAAAATGAATCGGCGGGATGTTTGCTGCCAATCTCCTTTATGATGCAAAAACCCTTCTGCCTTTCTTAACACGCAACGCAAAAGGTTTGGCGGGTAACTGTTGGGAATTAGGCCTAAAAAGATAACAGTTCATCCTAATAAGTTGGCCCAATTAGTTAACTAAGGTCAGAGTCTCTGAAAAGGTCGCTTTGTACCCAAGGCCACTTAAAGGATAAGGTCGCTTAGCCGATTAGGGTTCGCTAGCACCCTCATAAAACTAAATTGTCTCGGTTTAAGGTCGAGAACTATAAAGGAGCTTGATGGAGATAGGACAAAGCTTGAGATGACATGCATTTAAGGAGGTCGACCTCGAGTCCATACCTTCACGTATCTCCAGGACACACCAGTTCCAAAGACGCGATGGATGTGATGCGTGAACTGTAATTCAAACACCATGGACCAATGCCCAATCAACACCTAACGCATCTTTGACTAATTAGTACAAGCGCCAAATAAAATGAAGGAATTCAGGGGCCCACAGTATTGCTTTCATTAAATGAGCATGGGGGTAGTGCTGTGCGATATAAAAGGGGAAGCTCGCCTAACAGGTAGAGATAACTAGAAAACTGATTATTAGTCCATATTATCTTAATCAACTCTCTATGTGAGAATTGACTTTGGCATCAGAGCTATCTCCCGCCGGCCAACCCCCGACAAGCTCTTGTGTCTGATTATTCTTTGTTTGCAGATCCACGTCACCAAGTTTGGAAACTGTCCCAAAACATATAAACTCGAGATTGGATTATTCAAGATTCAAGTTAATTTGCTTAATTAACTCAAATGATAAAATATTAACAATAATTAATTAACTAATACTTAGTATGGATTCACTAAAAAAAAAAAACAATCATGATATTTACTTTATATAAAGAATGAATGAGTTAACTGAACACTTAGTAAATAAACTCGAGTTTGCTTGAAAAATAAATAAATCAAGCTTGAACAAATTATCTAGTTCAGTGATAAGCTTGAGCTCGACTCGTATTCGAAATAAAATAAAATTAATAGAACTTGAACATTCAATATTTGATTCGGCCCGGCTTTATTATTGCCCTAGTTTTCGTTACATGGATCTGGGGGATTTTTTTTTTTTTTTTTTTTTTTTTGCAATCAAATTGCCAAAAGTTAAATTTTGGAAACCTCAACATCATCTCTGGCTATTATTAAAAGTAAACAGTAAAACAAAGCATTGTTTGCTAGAAGATATGGGTTATGACAAGGAACACACACTGCAACAATGGTGGTCTGAAATATAGTGTGTTTATAGCTGCTGGTTTCATCATAACTGTAATGAGGAGGCTAAGAGCATTTATAATGAGTTCCCTAAACTCCACTTCCAATGGCCATTTGTGGTTTTTGCTAGAGAGCGGCGGAGGTGGGAGCTTTAACGAATAAAAAATAATATTTAGTTAAAGTACATAAATATTTAGAGAGTTTGATATTTAGTGATTTTGAAAAATAACTATCTAAACTAGAAAAAGTGAGTTTTTCTCCCCAACTTTAACTTTTATTTGAGGAGCTGATTGTAAATGCTTTAAGAGGCTCAACAGTGGCAGTTGAAGAATCTTCAAATGGCAGACTTTTTTATATTGTTTCTTGAAGGCCTTGTGGTCCATACTCACAAAAAACAGAGCAAGAGAGAGACAGAGGGGGAGAGTTGTGAAAGTATGAGAAAGGAATTAAATCTCAATCTTCGATTTTTTTTTTTAAGAGCTCATTTAATTTTTTTTTTTTTACCACACTTAAACTGGTTAGGATCATGATCCCGGTTAAAATGCTACAATATTCAATGTTGGCACGTCTTTTAAAAAATTTAAATAATATAAAATAATGTACACCGTTAGATGTATCAACATGAAATATTGACTATGAAATTATTATTATCAATTTCATTTAAAATTGAGATGATCCTTATCGGCACAGGAGGTCGCTACTTTTATGTATTAGAAAAATGTTACACACACTCTCATTAAATTTTGGATGGATCACTATTAAATTTTAAATTCGATAATAATTTCTAACATCACATCAAAAAAATATAAATTTAAGAGTAAGTATAGCATTTCTTTTACTAAATTCAAAGTCACCATCCATCATCGGACCACTAACTTTCTTACTGGACCTTCTTGGATACACACAAAATTCATTTCCCAGATATTTTCAGTTTATTTTTTTCTTTGTTTTTATCTTAGGTTGTTGTTGTTGGTTTTTATTTATTTATTTATTTTCTAATTATCTTAGTTTTTTTTATTGTACTAAAATGATTGTTGGAAACGCCCACTCCTTATACATGTATTTTATTCTTTGTTCTTTAATATAATTTTAACTTACTAAAAAAACAAAAAAAAAAACTAGATATAGTTTATGCTATGAATCCAATCCGCATATTTATTTTTCTCCTTTAAGTGGAGAGATGTATGTATTTGTATACGTGGTATATGTGATTGGACAAAAATTTCCTCTAAGCCAGCTCAAAGGAAATACTCTCAAATCCACTTAAAAAATGTGAAGTATTCTCAAGCACATGTTTTCTCTCATATCCCTTAATAGCCATTAAGTCCTCATTAATCATGTTTTCCTTCCAACATCTATTTCTGTCCAACGTTAGTTTTTTCTAGGAATCAACAACGTAAGAAACCAAAAGTCACGCAGACCCTTCTTGTCCCCTCTTTCCTCCTCCATTACTACTACTTCTTCCTTCACTGAAGCTGGCATCATCAACGTTGGAAGGAAAATAGCTACTTTTTCCTTCATTGAAGCTACTACCACCAACGTTAGAAGGAAAATAGCAACAACGTGTTCCAGTCAAACCAAGGATGTAGTACACAGTAGGAGATTCATCCGGAGAAAAGAAAGAGTTTCATACTAAATTTTTTGTTGTTGATTAATTTGAATGTTTTCTACTAGCGTTTTTTGGATTTTAATTTTATTTCTGCAAGTAACATATATATATATATATCCAGAACACTCCAATAACCCCCATAATTACTGCACTCTAGAACATTCTCTTTCAGATATCACTTTTATTAATGAAAATTTCAATATCCAATTGGAAGTCCTTTGAATGTGTCACCCAAAATTGTAAAACTTAACAAAGTATATATATATATATATATTCATAACATTGTTGTATATATGTTTTTTTTTTCTTGTATTGTTATCATCTAGAACACTCTAATAACCCCTATAATTACTGCACTCTACAACATTCTTGTATTTTCATCACTTTTACCAATGGAAATTTCCATATCCAATTGGGAGTGTTTGAATGTGTCACGTCCAAAATCGTAGAATTTGGCACAGTTTTTTTTTTTTTTTTTTTTTGCTTTGTTTTTTCATTACTTATATTTATAAAATTGACTTTTCAAAGCACTCACAAGTTATTCCATTGATGGGTTTTACTTTATATGTATATAGATGATACTTCCCTTACAAACATATTATATTTAATATTGAATGCCGTATTTTCACCATAGATGATGAATATTAGTGAGAGATGTGTATCGGACAATGAATCGAATGAACAAATATTTGCTCATAGAAACTCAAGCAAATCAAACATTGCGAGTAAACAGAACATGAGATTTAATGAAGTACCAAAAATTGCCATGAAATTTGATTGTTATGCTAGTGCATATGAATTTTTCAAAGAATATGCTCACCAAATAGGCTTTTAGTGTAAGGAAACAATTTGTGAATCAAACAAAGTCGGGACTTATTAAAAGGAGAACATCTTGTTGTTCGAAATAGGGTAAACAAGTTGATGACAATCGACGAGAACAAATATATTTTCATCATGCAGTTTCATGTGTGGGGTGTTTAGCATAAATGACTTGTCAACTTCAAAATCGTAGAATGCTAAAAGTTGTTTCCTTTCATGAGTAACATAATCATGAGTTTGCACATTCTCTAATAAAACATATGTTAAGATCAATAAGACATATTACACCTGCTCAAAAAGTTGTTGCAAATGATGTTGAAAAGTTTGGAATATCAATAAAACAAAATATAGATTTGTTGAACATGCAAGCTGGGGGTCGTGAAAATCTTGATTTTTTTGAATGTTGACTATAGAAATTACATACAGTCTAAGAGGAGGATGGCTTTGAAGAAAGGGGATGGTCGTGCTGTGATTGAGTATTTTCATAAGATGCAATTAGAAGATCCATCTTATTTTTATTCAATACAACTTGATGATGATAATCTTATCATGAACATTTTCTGGGCAGATGCTAGATCAATGGTTGATTATGGACACTTTGGTGATGTGATATGCTTTGACTTGTAAAACAAGTGTTGTTTGACTTATTATGAACTCTACTTGCAGTTGTTGATGTTGCTTATCAGCTAATACTCTAGAGTAATGTTTCAAAAACCATAAAAGATTATGTGATGGTTTCACGTACCCTTTCAATACATTGTTCATGGACTTGCTGCATTGGGTACTTTTCATATCAGCATTGAACATATGTCGACCATATACCATAGCCAATTTTTCTTTTACATCAAATATCTCATACTGCCATTTATTATTAGTACGACTATACTTCTTAAGCATACTATCTCATGCAAGTAGTCATTCATCTTCATCTTCATAATCATATACACAATTGCAAATTGCTTTGATGACTGAAATACATGACTTAAATGCTTGGCAGCATTTTGATAAATATGTCATACACATAAATGATGACATAATTTGGAAAATACCTCACTTATTGCTTTAATCATTGTAGCAGATTGATTTGTAAGCACAGTTTTTAGCTGCTTCCATGACATTGCACTTTAAAAAGTTTTAAATAATCACTTAAATGAATATACAATTTCATCATAAAGTAATGCCGCACCAAAGATAGCTCTTTGTTTGTGATAATTAACCCCAATAAATGGTGCAAAAAGTTGATCCAACGCATTTGTATGGTAGATAGTGTCAAAGCATATCACATCACCAAAATGCCTATAATCAACCATTGATTTAGTATTTGCTCAAAAAATGTTCATGATAAGATCATCATTATCAAGTTGTATTGAATAAAAATAAGATGGATCTTCTAATTGCATCTTATGAAAATACTCTATCACAGCACGACCATCCACTTTCTTCAAAGCCATCCTCCTTTTAGACTGTATGTAATTTCTATAGTCAAAAATCTAAAAGATCAAGATTTTCACAACCCCCAACTTGCATGCTCAACAAATTTATAGTTTGTTTTATTAATATTCCAAACTTTTCAGAATCATTTGCAGCAGTTTTTTGAACAGGTGTAATCTGTCTTATTGATCTTAATATATGTTTCATTGGAGAATGTGCAAACTCATGATTATGTTGCTCATGAAAGAAAACAACTTCTAGCATTCTATCATTTTGAAGTTGACAAGTTATTTCTGCTAAACACGTCACACGTGAAACTGCATGATAAAAATATATTTGTTCTTGTCGTTTGTCATCAACTCGTTTATCCTCTTTCGAGCAGCAAAATGTCCTCTTTTTAATAAGTTCTAACTTTGTTAACTTCACAAATTGTTTGCTTATACTTAAGCCTACTTAGTGAGCATATTCTTTATAAAATTCATATGCACTATTATCACAATCAAATTTCATATCAATTTTTGGTACTTCAGCAAATCTCATGTTTTGTCTACTCGGAGTGCTTGGGCTTCTATGAACAGATATTTGTTGATTCGATTCATTATTCGATACACATCGCTCACCAATATCCAACATTTACGATGAAAATATGACATTCAATACTCAATATAAAATTTAAGGAAAATATCCTTTTTATATATTTATATATATATAAAGTAATACTCATCAATAGAATAACTTGAGTATGCTTTGAAAAATCAATATTATAAATATAAGTAATGAAAAAATAAAAAATAAAAAACTTTGTCAAGTTCTACAATTTCGGACGTGACACATTTAAAGACTCCTAATTGGATATGAAAATTTCCATAAATAAAAGTGATGAAAATACAAGAATATTATAAAGTACAGTAATTATGGGGGTTATTTGAGTGTTCTAGATGATAAAAATACAAAAAAAAAAAAAAAAAACACATACTTTGTCAAATTCTACGATTTTGGATGTGACAATGACTCCCAACTGGATATGGAAATTTTCATTAATAAAAGTGATATCTAAACAAAAATGTTTTGGAGTGTGATAATTATGAGGGTTATTAGAGAGTTCTAAAGGATGAAAAAACGAAGAAAAAGAAAAAAAAAACTTCTATACAGCAATGTTAGGTGCGGAAATAAAATCAAAATTCCAAAAACGCTAGTAGAAAATAATCAAATTAATCAACAACAAAACATTTAGTATGAACCTCTTTCTTTTTTCCAAATGAATCTCGTACTGCGTGCTGCTTCCCTGGTCTGACTGGAACACGTTGCTGTTTTCCTTCTAACGTTGATGGTACCAGCTTCAGTGTAGGAAGAAATAGCAGTGATGGAGAATGAGAGAGGGGACAAGAAGAGGTCTGCGTGACTTTTAGTTTCTAATTCCTAGATAAAACAGGCGTTGGGAGGAAAACGTTGTTGATGAAGACTTAACGGCTGTTAAGGGATATGAGACAAAACATATGCTTTTGATGACGCTTGGCATTTTTTAAAGTGGGTTAGTCGGACCAGTGTGGAAGAAATTTTAGTCCTATTTAAAAGCCTCCTCCTAGTTCAGTCTTCCACGCTCTCTCTCAGAAATGGCTCTTACACTCACCTCGACCCTCTCTTCCAGACCCCTTCTGCAACCCCACCAACCCGCCAAACCCCTTCATCACCACCAACTCTCTCTCCCCACCAGGCACAAACCCATCTCAGCCGTTCACGCCGCTGACCCCTCAAAGTCCTCCAAGTCAACGCCGACGACCGACACAACTACCCCAATTCTCACCAGATGGAGCCTCGACAGTTGGAAAGCCAAGAAGGCCTTCCAGCTCCCCGAATACCCTGATCAGAACGCGCTCGACTTTGTCCTCCAGACCCTCGAGTCCTTCCCTCCCGTTGTCTTCGCCGGTGAGGCCAGGAGCCTGGAGGACCGCCTGGCCGAGGCCGCTCAAGGCAAGGCCTTTCTGCTTCAGGGTGGTGATTGTGCTGAGAGCTTCAAGGAGTTCAACGCCAACAACATTCGTGACACCTTCCGTCTTCTTCTCCAGATGGGTGTGGTTCTCATGTTCGGTGGACAAATGCCTATTATCAAGGTCTTACATTTCGGTTCCTTTTGATTAGTTTTTTTTTTTTTTCTTCATTATATGTGTCCTTTTTAATGATTTTTAAGGAATGTTTGCATAGGGGGATTGAACTTTTGTTGAAAGATTTGGAAGTTTGGATATGATTGGTTTCGTGGGTAGGAGAAAGAGTCCATTTGCGGAACTGGGATCATAGTGGTCTCTTTCTGTACACATGGTGTTTCAATAGTGGTATGTGATTTCAGGAAATATTTGTGATGATTTTGGAATTGGGTAATGGCCAATTGCAATTAAATTGTAATGGGTTTGATGTTATAGATTAGAAAATTGTTAATTCCATTTAAAAAGCTGAGATCATGGTGATGTTAAATGTTAGTTTTTGATTTTAGAAAACATGCATGATGGAAATTGACTAGACGATGAAGGATTGGATTTTTTAGATTTCATCATTTAGGTAGGTAGAATAGTAGCCCAATTTACTTTTAGCAATTATGCACGACAAAATTGTACTACATGTTGGAGGATTGCATACATTTATATTTGATAATTTAGGTTGGCAGACAGGGGGCTCAATTTTGAAAGAGAAAAATCAAATTTAGTCCCTAGGTTTTCGCTCGATTTCAGTTTAGTCCCCAAGTTTTTAATTTTTACAATTAGGTCCTCAGGTTTTACCTTAGTTTTTAAGAGGTTCCTCTCTCAACCTGTCATGTAATTAGATTTTAAGAGGCTCCTCTCTAACTATCATTTAATTAGTTAATAGTGTGTCACATCAGGCCAATAAGTCAATGACATGACTCATGTTTAACACATCATGCGCCAACTTCACATTTTAGATTGCAAATCTACTCTATAATAAATAATAATTAAATTAAATAAAAAGAGGGGTGGCAGGCGGCTGTGAGGGGTCGAATGTTCCCTCAAATAGGGGTGGTTGGCAGGGCTACCACCCCTCAACTGGTGAGGGGAGGGGCACAATTGCCACCCCTTTTTCAAAATTTTGTTTTTAATTTGCTTTTAAAAAATATTTATTAGTAAATTTGTAATTTATGGGAGATTTGTCATGTAAAACGTACAATTGGTGCATGATGTGTTTGACGCAAGCTGCGTGTCATCGACTTATTAGTTTGACATAGCATACCATTAATTAATTGGACAACAGGTCGACGGAGAAACATATTTGAAATTGAAGTAAAACTTAAGGACTTAATTGTGAAAATTGAAAACTTAAGAATTAACTTGAAATTGTGCAAAACCTAGGGACTAAATTTGATTTTTCCCATTTTGAAAAGCTGAAAATAGAATTTTTCTCATGTATTATACTGGCCATACTTTTGGTAATTCTCAAGAATATTCACAATCAACATTGGAAATTAGTATTATTAAATTGTCAACAGTTTGTGAAGCTGAGATTAGGGCAAAATTTATTTGTTATAATTAATTGTTGTTTTCTCAGTCAGTGATGATTCCAGAAATACTATATGATGGCAGTTACATTGAATCATTTGAAAAGATCGTGGGTGTGATTATTTAGGTGGGTAGAATGGCGGGTCAGTTTGCAAAGCCAAGATCAGATCCATTTGAGGAGCAGGGTGGAGTGAAGTTGCCAAGTTACAGAGGTGACAATATCAATGGTGATGCATTTGATACAGAATCAAGAGTTCCAGACCCTGATAGGATGATTAGGGCCTATAGCCAATCCGTCGCAACTTTGAACCTCTTAAGGGCGTTTGCCACTGGTGGGTATGCAGCTATGCAGAGAGTCACCCACTGGAATCTAGATTTCATGGAGCATAGTGAGCAGGGTGATAGGTATATTTCATACTCGTTTAGTTTAATTAGATATACCTGCAATTTGTTTGGTTTTTTCGTTTGTTTAAAGCTTCGTACTTAAATTCCTGATGTTTTAATCATGTAATGGAATTACTTTCTTCGCAGTACCTTCAAATATCTTTTTTCACTTGTTAGATACAACCTATTGGGGTTAAACACATTTATAATTTTGAAAAGTTGGCCCTAACTAAGGCCAATATAATTTGAATTTGTCGTCGTTTTTTTTTTTTTCAAATCCAATGTGTGGTCCTCCTAGTTCACAGGGATTGGCCATAAGCACCAGAGACAAAACGTAGATGTCAGTCATGGTAAAAAGAACAACAATGGGTTTTACCATTTCATGTTATTTATTCTGGGGGATATAAAAGAAGGCTTTGTTGTTTAATGATCATGTATAAGCTATTTACTTTTTCCTGTCATTTTCTGTCTCCCCTAAGCCCTTTAGTTGCTTAAAATTGTATCAAATAACTATCCACACTGGCACTCATATTCACATTTTTGTTGTTGTGCATCTCCAACAACTTTAGTCATCTTCATTGTGTTTCTCCTTGTCCAATAGTACATTAATCTAATATGTTGTCTTTTATACATTACAACATGTTGATTTTTTTTCAGTAAGGAGATTTCTGAATCAGGAAAACTTTCTTGGACAGCATTTTCATCAGCTCAGGTCCAATGGAATTATTAGATATAATGTTTTTTCAGTGCTCGGTTTTATCTTTAAGAGAATGTAGAAATAAAATGAAAATCTCCCCCACCCACCACAAAGTGATGTAGGATAGATGGTACCATCCCATACCGTCGAGGTTAGGCTTACCGACAAATTGATGGGGAACAAAGTGCCAGGCGGATCAAAGGTTAACGAATGCTTATTGATGGGTTCTTCCAAGGACCGACGGATCAAAGTAGGGTGTGATTCTACCGATGGGTCCTTTCAATATCGATGGGTTTAATGAGCCAGATTCAAGGATCTCAACCAAGAAAGAAAGCGAAGACTAAATTGACAGGGTGATTTAGAGAATATCCCACATAATAATTTCCATCTTTAGGTTTCCTTTGGCTCCAAGCACTTCCATAATTAGTGTATTATTCCGGCTTTTGTTTTATTCCCATTCTTATAAGATTTTTTTTTACCTTTTGTAGCTTTAGGGTTTCAATATAAATTTGGGATCAGTTGTATTGAAATAATCAGTTTTTGCCATCAATAATATTATCAGTTTTTTTTATCAACGTGTGTTGTTTTGTGTATTGAGTACACATTTTCTCTTTCACATTTATCGCTTTCGCTATGTCAATTGGTATAAGAGCCTTGACAATCCTGTTCTGATGGCAAACGACGGAAACACAAGCAACCACTTTGCCAACTAAGAACGTGGAGTGTAGGAGGCCCTTTGGGCAGCTGTCGACGCTCATGGTCAGCGGTTTCACAGTATTGATTGTACATTGCGGGAGAAATGGCAAGCCATAGGAACCATAATCACAACAAGAATCGCACCAATGAAGAGGCTTGTGGCCCTCCAGGTGGAGGTCATGGTCCTGAATTTTGATGGGGGCACCAAGCCTTCAAAGAATTGTCTAGTGATGAGGAATTTGAAGACATTGAAGACAAGGATAATCGTGGCCGAAGAAGACAAGAAAATCCCCACAGTTTTTTGGGTCAAGATCGACCTTGTTTCAATGACCATCTCCACGTCGAGAACTTCCTTGACTAGATTCTCGAGGTAGAGAATTTCCTTGATTACATGTAGATTCCAGAGGTGCAACAAGTGAAGTTAGTGGCATACAAGTTGCACGGTGGTGCGTCAACCTGGTGGGAACAAATGCAGAGTAATTGGCAAAGGTAGAGCAAGTAGCCGGTCCTTACGTGGCTCAAGCTGAGGAGATTGATGAGGGCTAGGTTCTTACCACCGGATTATGAGCAAATCCCGTACCAAAACTGTCAGCAAGGAACTCGGCCTGTTAGTGACTATACAGAGGAGTTCTATCGGCTAGACTCACAAAATAACCTTTCGGAGACGAAAGGGCTGCAAGTCGCATGGTACATTGGTGGGTTACAAGTAGTTATTCAAGACCTAGTCACCCTCCATATAGTTTGGATACTGTTAGAGGCGGTCAACTTAGCTATGAAGATCGAAATGAAGCTGGTGCGACAACCCACGCGAACACAATCTTTCAGACAGGCGGTGAGGCCAACTAAGCCTCACCCACCGCCAAGCTAGCAACAAGCATAGCCAGTTCGGTGATCCCAAGGAGAGAGCAGCGGTACCCAAGCACCCAAAGTGGCAACTGCCCCACCTCAAGGAAGGGGACCCGGTAACAACAACCCTTATGTCCGTCTAATGCTGGGAAAGTGTTTTCATTGAGGTCAATTGGGTCATCGCTCGAACGAGTTCCCAAACCGGCATACAATAAACATAATGGAGCCAGTAGATGAAGCAAGAGACCCATTCGAAGGGGCTGACGGGACTGGAGAAGAGGATCTAGGAGAGTATGCCGTTGAAGAGTTCGCGGAAGGTGACAGCAGGGAATTTGTCAATTGCATTGTCGAATGGGTGTTACCAACACCAAAGCAAGAGGAGAAAACTTAGAGGCACAACATCTTCAAGACTCGTTGCACCATCAACCAAAAGGTGTGCAATTTGATAATTGACAGTGCGAGCTGCGAGAACATTGTCTCCAAAGCCCTAGTGGCAGCATTGCAATTGAAGACGAAGAAGCACCCAAATCCTTACAAGATCAGTTGAATCAAGAAGGGAATAGAGACATGATTAACTCGTCAAATCTCCTTTTCTATTGGTAAATTTTATAGGGATGAGTTACTTGCGACGTTGTGGATATGCACGCTTGCCACATATTATTGGGAAGGCCATGGCAATATGATGTGGATGCCATGTTTAAGGGACATGATAACATGTACCTATTTTGGTGGCAAAGGTGGAAAATTGTGTTAGTGCCATCGGGAGATAAGAACGCCCTCCCCAAAGCAAACTACAACGGGCATAATTTCTTTTCTCACTGTCGATGAAGGACAATTCATGGAAGATTTGAAGGCAGCCTGATAGATTTTGACATTGGTGGTCAAAGGCAAGGAGGCGGTACAAGCTGCAATCATCCCGGCGGAAATGCATCAGTTGCTAGACGAATTGGAGGATCTCATGGTAGTTGAATTACCAAATGTATTACCTCCCATGCGGCCATCCAACACCACATTGACTTGGTACCAGGCGCAAACACTACCGTATGAGTCCCAACGAGCATCAGATCCTACAAAACCATGTGGAGGACCTGATTCGCAAAGGATTACTCAGGGAGAGCATGAGTCGATGCACAGTGCTCGCATTGCTCACTCCAAAGAAGGATGAAAGCTAGAGGATGTGGGTAGATAGTCGTGCCATCAACAAAATCACGGTGAATTACCGTTTCCCTATTTTGCGGTTGAACAACATGCTAGACATGCTGGCAGGAGCCAAGATCTTCTCTAAGCTTGACCTACGCAGCGGCTACCACCAAATCAGACTGTAAGACAAGTGGAAAACAACTTTCAAGACAAAGGAGGGACTGTACTAGTGGTTGGTGATGCTGTTTGGGCTTTGCAATGCGCCCAGCACCTTCATGTGTGTGATTAACCAACCCTTATAACCCTTCATCGGTAAGTTTGTGGTTGTATATTTCGTTGATATTTTAATTTGCAATCAGAGTGAAGGTGAGCACATGGAGCAATTGCAAGAATTCTTGCTGGTTTTGTGAACCAACAAGTTGTACGTCAATTTGAAGAAGTGTATTTTCTCACGGACAAATTGTTGTTCCTTGAATTTGTCGTGGGTGCCGATGGCATTCATGTAGATTAGAAGGTTCAAGTAGTTCGAGAATGGCCAATATCGACTAATGTTGGTCAAGTCCGTAGTTTCCATGGGCTAGGCACTTTCTATCGTCGGTTCATTAGGAACTTTAGTAGCCTCGTGGCTCTAATCACCGAGTGCATGAAGAAAGGGCAATTTTGATGGGGAGAAGAGCAGGAAACTAGTTTCATTGTGGTCAAAGAAAGATTATCGACAACACCTATCCTTGCCTTACCAAGTTTTGATAAAATCTTCGACGTAGACTATGATGTGTCAATATCGGCATAGGAGTTGTGTTGTCACAAGAAGGAAGGCCTGTCGAATTTTTTAGTGAGAAGCTAAATTAAGCCCGGCAGAAGTGGACCACCTATGATCTGGAATTCTATGCAATCATTTGGGCTCTGAAGCATTGGGAGCATTATTTTATACAGCGGGAGTTTGTTCTGTATAGCGGCTATCAAGCATTGAAGTTTGTTAATGCTCAAAGCAGTTTGAATAGAATGCACGCTCAATGGAAAGCCTTCATGTAGAAGTTTACATTTGTCCTCAAGCATAAGTCAGGGCAACAGAAGAAAGTGGCTAACGCCTTGAGCTAGTGAGCGAACTTACTCATGACACTACAGTATGAGATTGTGGGCTTTGAACACTTAAAAGATGTATATGCTAAAGACAAGGACTTTCAGGATATGGGAGAAATGCCTATCCAAACAGCTGATGCCTGATTTCCACATTCAAGACAGATACTTGTTCTGAGGGAATCAGCTGTGCATTCCTTGAGCATATCCGCGGGAACAAATCTTGCGGGAACTTGATGGCCATGTGGGACGCAATAAGCCCATGTCCTTGGTGACCGAGCGATATCATTGGCCCCAAGTGAGGCGTGATGTTGGCAAGTTTGTGCAGAAGTGTCCAGTGTGCTAGATGGAGAAGGGACAAGCGCAAAACACTAGGTTATACACTCCATTGCCGGTGCTCGACAACATATGGGAAGACCTGAGTTTGGACTTCGTGCTCGAACTCCCAAGGACTCAACAAGGTATGGACTTTGTTTTTGTAGTAGTTGGCCGATTTTCTAAAATGACACACTTCATACCTTGCAGGAAGACCTCGGATGCATTACACATATCCTATCTGTTCTTTAGAGAAGTAGTCCAACTGCATGGGGTGCCCAAGCCCATCACTTCTGACTAAGACGTCAAGTTCCTTGGCCATTTCTGGATAACCTTGTGGAGAAGGTTTGGCATGTCACTCAAATACAACAACACATGCCATCCATAAACGGATGACAGACAGAGGTAACCAACCGGACCCTTGGTAACATGCTTAGATGTGTCTCGGGAGACATGCCAAAGTAATGGGATGTTATTAGCCTTCCTCAGGTGGAGTTTGCTTTCAATAGCATGTGCAATAGGTCTACGGGCTTATCACCATTTGAGATTGTCTACACCAAGCCCTCTAAGCATGCTTTGGACTTGGTCCCTCTTTCGAAGCTCCCAGGGTTAAGCATGGCAGTCGAGAATATGGCGGAACGGGTTCAGCAAATCCAAGCGAGCGTACACCAGAAGTTAGAACAAGCAAATGACAGGTACAAGGCGGAATCAAATAAAACACGGTGAGCGAAGGTTTTCCAAGAAAGCGACTTGGTCATGGCACACTTGCACAAGAATCATTTCCCCGCCGGGACTTATGGCAAGTTGAAGAGTCGCAAGGACTTGCCATTTTGAATCACAAGGAAAATCAATGACAATTCCTTAGTGGTAGAACTCCTCGATGACATGTCAATTTTGAACACCTTCAATGTATTCGATTTGTTCGAATACCATCCAGACGACCCATTATATGCAGACGACAAGTTGATGACTAGTTTTTGAAGTAGGGGAGACTGATGTAGGATAGATGGTACCATCCCATACCGTCGGGGTTGGGCTTACTGACATATTGATGGGGAACAAAGTGTTGGCAGATCAAAGGTTAACGAATGCTTACTCATGGGTTCTTCCAAGGACCAACAGATCAAAGTAGGGTGTGATTCTACCGACGGGTCCTTTTAGTACCGATAGGTTTAATGAGCTAGATTAAAGATCTCGACCAAGAAGGAAAGTGAAGACAAAATTGATAGAGGGTGATTTGGAGATATCCCGCATAATAATTTCCATCTGTAGGTTTTCTTTGGCACCAAACACTTCCATAATAAGTTTAATATTTCGGCTTTTGTTTTATTCCCATTCTTAGAAGATTTTTACCTTTTGTAGCTTTAGGGTTTCACTATAAATTTGGGATTAGTTGTTGCCATCAATAATATTGTCAGTTTTCTTTATCAATGTATCTGTTGATTTGTGTATTGAGAACAAAATTTATCTTTTACGTTTATCGCTTTCGCTATGTTACAAAGGAAAGCTTCCTTTGTTAAGCTTTTTATTTTTTATTTTTGTTGTATCTTTTCTCACTGAGGATTAAACAAATGGCTATTCTCCAAAATGGAAAGTATGGGTGGCTTTGATTTCTAGGGATTATTTTCCAGATAAATTTTTCTTAACTCCGTCCTGTAGATTGATTTATTTCTTGAATGGATTGGCTTAATGTAGCTCTGAAAAAGAGTAGCAGGTGAAGTTCCAATTCTAAGTCTTCGAATATTTTCTGGATTAAGCATGTTTTTGCTGTGGCTCAACAGGTACCGTGAACTGGCTCACCGAGTTGACGACGCCCTTGGATTCATGGGTGCTGCTGGACTCACTGCTGACCACCCAATCATGACCACAACAGATTTCTGGACATCTCATGAATGCTTACTTTTGCCTTATGAACAAGCACTTACAAGAGAGGATTCTACTTGTGGGCTGTACTATGACTGTTCTGCTCACATGCTTTGGGTGGGGGAACGCACCCGCCAACTTGATGGTGCCCATGTTGAGTTTCTGAGAGGAGTTGCTAATCCTCTTGGCATCAAGGTATCTAGAATGTTTTGCTTCTATTTATATTTCAGCGAAACTCTTTTCTTTTCTTTTTTTTCCTCTGGCTTTCTTAAACCTAGTTGTTCTTGCTATACTTGCCGAATTTTAGATCCCGCGCCCGGCAGGCAACTTCACCCTTTTTATTGTGAAATTTTGACCTGTTAAATTCTTCTATGCATCTTTGTTCCATTGCTAAAGAATTTATTTTTGTGGGTGATAACTTGATTTTGCTCTGGTTTCAAAAGATCAGAGAGCTAATAAAAGAGTGCATTGTGATGCAGGCGAGTGACAAAATGGATCCAAATGAGCTTGTTAGGCTCATAGATATTCTAAATCCTAAGAACAAACCGGGAAGAATAACCGTAATTGTAAGAATGGGAGCCGAAAACATGAGAGTGAAGCTTCCTTATCTGATCAGAGCTGTCCGTGGAGCAGGTCAAACTGTCACTTGGGTTAGTGACCCCATGCATGGGAATACCATTAAAGCTCCTTGTGGACTTAAAACCCGTTCCTTCGATGCAATTAGGGTAAGATTTCTGGCTTAATTTAAATCTGTTACATCTACCACTGTTTTGTTGCTTAGTTTTACAGGTTAACTATATTTTCCCCTCTAACTACCATCCTTTTTGCAAGGTCTTCCAATGTTTCAATTTTTGCTAATTGGGGGGACAATTGCAAATGTTAAAACATTGAGGGGTTAAATGAAATTTCCCCTAGTTTGACTTTTGTTGGTTTGCAAGTATCGGGTGGAACTGCTAAATCAAGTAACTATACAAGTTTCTTGTGGGTCATTCAACCTATAGACATGATCTTGGACCACCTTAATTAGTTTTGTCCTTATTAATGGGATATTTGGTTGGCATAAAACTTTACTTAATTGCTTAAGGATAAGGTTGGTTAGAGTAATAATGATGAGCATGGATTAGATGGTGGAATGTCTTGCAGAACTAGTCCAAAAATTGCTTAGGCTGCTTTTACTTTGGAGTAACTCTTTATAATAGGATTACTTCCCTATGTCGGTTGCTTGGTATTACTGCTTGTGAAATCACCACCCGTGCCCCCCTTCCCTATTCTTTTCACTTTGCCAGTGGGTGAGATGTTGACTTGTACGATGCTATAACAGTGTTTAAAGAAGAAACTTTCCAGATTGGCAACTGAACCTATGCAAAATACTTTCTCAATAGAAGCTGTTGATTACCTTTTATGTGATTCTTTGGCTCCCTAGATGACTGACATTCTTTTAGCTGTATCCCACCCGAATTTAGCTGTGTAGACATTAAAATGAAACAAAAAAAAATAATGCTATTTAACATATTGTTATACAACTGTCATATAACTATAATGATGTGCAGTGAAAATCAGCTTTTGATTTTTTTTTTACAAATGCTAATCCAAAGTCTGATTTTATGTAGACATATCTCAGTAAGTATAATTACTTAGGCCTTCATAGACTTTGGACACCACTTGTAATTAGTGGTTTGGTTTTCTCTGCATGTAAAGACTCATTTTGCAATATAAAGACTACCTTTTTTGTCCATTTTCTATTTTGGTAATCATCATAGTTTCTTGTTTTTTTTGGTAGGCTGAGGTGAGGGCATTCTTTGATGTTCATGATCAAGAAGGAAGCTACCCTGGGGGTGTTCATCTAGAGATGACTGGGCAGAATGTGACAGAATGTGTAGGAGGTTCACGAACTGTAACATATAATGATCTGAGCTCACGGTACCACACCCATTGTGATCCAAGGCTCAATGCTTCTCAATCTCTTGAGCTTTCCTTTATTATTGCAGACCGGCTACGAAATAGAAGGATTGGCTCCAGGCATTCCCTGCCCTCAATTAGATTCTAGAAGGTTTCTGTCTGTTTCTTTCTTAGTGTATATATATATATGAGGTGTGTCTATGATATGTGTATATATATATATATAGTGTGATATAAAAGAGGAAGTGAAGACCTTCAAGTGCAATGGAAAGTTGACAAATCTGAGGAAATAAATCAAATAAATCTGAGGAGCAGTGATTGTACTATATATCTGTATATACTTGTACTAGTGCTTCTGTGATTGATGGAGATGTAAGCTTGTGTTGCTCTCAAAATGTCTTTGGAATTTTATGCAGATGATCGAAATATATGGGCAGGTTGTTGTACCTTGTTTTGCTACTTGATATCCAATAGAGTTGCCTATAAACACAGATTTCTGATCCCCAGGTATAAAATTCTCAGAATAACTCTACTTCTTCTTTTTTCCATATATTTTTAAAAAAAATAAAAAATAAAAAATTTAAAGTACACTTTTCCTCAAACTATCAATTGTGTTATTATCTTTTTTAAACTACCGAAAAAATGTTAATGTCCTCTAATGACAAAAATACCCTTAATAAAATTAAAAAAAATTAAATTATAATAATAATAATTAAAAAATTAAAAAAAAAAAAGCTAAATATATTAAAACAAAAACAAAAGAAGAAGAAGAAGAAACCAAGGGTTGGCTCCCTTTTTTTTTAATTTTTTTATATAGAAAAAATGTGCTCCCTAAAATATCGCTCCTAGAATTTTTTTTTTTAATTACATTTTTAATTTTTGTTTAGTTTAGTTTTAGTTTTTTTTTTTTTTTTGCAAATTTACAATGATATTTTTGTCTTATAAAATTTTTTTTAGGGTTATTTTGTCTTTTTGTTGGCATTTGAGAACATTGACACAATTTGTAGTTTGTGAAGCACATTGACGATGGAGTAGTAGTTTGAGGGGGTATTTGTACTTTTTTTTTTTTTAATGACAAGGAACTCCTCTAAGATAGTGCTACTTCGTATACTTATCTTTGTATGGTAAATATCGGACCGGCGTAAAGCTTCCCTTCCACATAGATCCGGTAATACTTTGATTTTTCCAGTGGATTAGCCCTAAAGAATTGTTTGCACCTAAAGAGATTCAAACTTCGGTCTTGATAGAAATGTTCCTGATTCACTCCAAATAACTCGACTTTCGAAGAATGTTCTTTTTTTTGGGTAAGTGAAAGGCTACCTTGGCAGAATGTTGTCAAAGAGAAATTCTGTAATTTTAGAATTTTTTTAACCAGCTTTATCCTGGTTTTTGTTAGATTTTCTCAAGTTGCCTACTTAAATTTCTGTCTTTTCATTGTCCAATTACTCGAATTGAAACTCATTGAAGCCATGATGTACTATTTTGTTTAGTTGATAAAATTATTGTTAGGAGATTGAAAGTTTCGAATTAGTCTAGTTAGATCATATATATATATATATATATTGGGACACCAATTAAATATTAGAGCTTAAGCCAATAAATTTAGACTCAATTATTGTATATTAACTATTTTCACTTCTGGTATGTTTTTAATGTGAGACTCAACTTTTTTACTGTCACGTGTATATTCAACAATCTTCTTATCGCATGTGAGTTTATCACTATATAGCTAAACCTCAAATATAAGCTTTTATTAATCTTAATGGCAATCTCTAAAATCATCTGTATGAGTTATGCGGATTTGTCCGCACCATGTATCTTTATCCTTATTTCAAAAGCTCCTCTTATTAGTCACACGTGAATACTCAACTATTATCGTACAAAATCCGGGTTCTTTGTTTTTCGCCTTCTACCCTTTTTAAGCTCAAACTTTAGTCACCAATTCTTTGAAACAATTTACAAGCATTGGGTATTGAGAAGGTAGACAAGAATTTTTTCTATTTTATAGTTAAAATTTTATTTTATTATATTTAATTGTGTAAATAATGTCATATAATAAACATATTGTCGTTTTAAAACATGAACAAACCGATATAAGATTTGATATTTTCAAAATTAAGCCGTTCATGAATGCTCTTCATCCTACCTCTCCCATCCTTCACCAACCAAACAATAAACAACCACTGCATTCTACGAAAATAATGGTCCTTGGTACAAGTCCATTATGAGCTGAGCAATTAATATTTGTACTAAAAAGGTGAAACTACATGAGCGTACACTCCAAACTTTCACCCAAAAAAAAAAAAAAGAGATATTTGTACACTTGAAATCTCACTTTCATTTACAACTAACTAATTCTAGGCTTGTTGCTCTCATGCCCTAATTGGTGTATGCAAAAATAAAATAATATATTATAATCTATAAGTAGACAAAATTTTCCCAAAGTTAACGGTAAGAGTTCCATATAAATCATGGGATTTATGAAGGGTTTGAGAAGTCAAAAGCCTTTTTTTTGTCGTGTTTTTGGTAAGAGTTGTAATTTGTATTCGTTTATCAGGTTCAGATTATATAAGTCAATTTTAAATATACCTATTTAAATAAATAAATTAAACTTTTTAATTTAAAGAGTGCTAAAACATCAACTAAAAATCTCTTTATAAAATCAACTAATATTTTTTTAATTTTTAAATTAAATAAAGCTCACCTCTTTATTTGAAAAAATAAATCTCATTTACTTTTTAAAAAAAAATAAAAAATACTAGTTAATTTTCTAAAGAGATTTCTAGTTGATACTTAAACATTTTTCTTTTAATTTTAACTAATTAATTTCATTTTGAATTCGCCTCAAATTTACTCGTGTAAAAAATTGTTACCCAAAACATCAAGTATATGATTTGATTCAAATCGTATTAAGACATAAATATAAAAATGCATATCAATTATAATCCGATATATTTAATTAAAGTAAAACTTCTCAATTATTATAAGGACACAAATTTCCTCCAACCCGGGTTGGAGGAAATTTCCTTCAACCTCCTCAAAAAAATGAAAAATTATGAAAAAAAAATTAAAAAAAATATATTTCAACCCACTTATAAAAATACAGAAAACACAAAGCAAAAAAAATTAAAAAATCATATATGCAGCGGATTTCAACCCACTTAAAACAAAGCAAAAAAATTATTTTTTTTTACTTTGCTTTCTGTCTTTCATAACATTGCTGTATATATGATTTTTTTAAAAAAAAAATTTTGCTTTGTTTTCTTATATTTTCATAAGTGAGTTGAAATATATTTTTTTTAATTTTTTTTTCATAATTTTTGTCATTTTTTTTAAAGGGGTTGGAAAAAATTTCCTCTAACTAACTCAGGTTGGAAGAAATTTGTGTCCTTATTATAATCCGTACTCAAAATTTGTTTGTCCTAATTTAATGGAGAGAATCAGGACCCTTTATTTGAAATATTTTAATCTACCATGCTTATCTACAATGCATGATTAGGCCTTTTGCTTTGGTCCCCCACTCCCCCCACCGACTGACGCAAACAATAATGCCCAAAGCCGCAAATAGTTAATGAGATTTCCTAGTCCGTATGCCCCATATTGCTGACGAGCTTCACCTCATCATTTCCCCGACCCTACAATACTGCTCTCCCGGGCCCCATCATCACTAATTAATAGACCACCCCTTCATTCTCATCCCCAAACTCCAAAATACATAATTAATATTCATTAATTAAATATCGTATCATACTCTATAGTCCGACTCCATTTAGAATTTTTTTAAAAATATTTATTATTACTTCGCATTTCCACAGTTTTTGCACTTTTGTTATAAAGAGAATTTACACGTCACGCAAAACGACAAACTTAAAAAAGAGTGTCTACGAAATATATCAAAACCCTTCTTCCTTATCTTCATTCTTCCCCCCCGCCCCATCCCACAGAACCCCGCCACATCGATATTTACATCCGTACACATACATCCGACACATATGACGCCACGTCATCGTTCAGACGAGGGTTTTGCAAGCAGAGGTCTGCGGGTCCCACATCGCAGGCAAGAGGTACTTGCGCCCATTCACCCCGTTTGCGTTGTAGCTTGCCCCGGAGGTCTTATCCACCAGGACCTTACCAGGGTCACCCGGATACGCACCCGACCCGAACACACCTGTGCAAGCCGAGACGGCCTCCAACGGCGCCGTAGCCGGGCCCTGGAAGTAACCGTTGTTAAACGGATTGGTGACGGTGCCGGCCAAAAGCGTGGCCAAGTTTATGATCATGCCGTCGACTCCGACGTCTCCGTTGGGCGCGACTAACGGCGGGGTCTGGGGGCCGTAAATGGGCTGGTGAAAGGGCCACGCGCATTGACCCGGGCACTGAGTCTCCGAGTTTCCGACCCACACATACGCTGCCCGGGCTTTCCCGTTACCCACCGGAGTTGACCCGTGGGTACCACACCTACTCATGCAAAACCCATCGACGGTGACATCCTTGGCCGTCAAAACGACGTTGATCGCGCCCAACTGGTTGACCTTGTGGGACAACGCGACCAGGTGCATAGTTTTGAGTGACTTCCCGAGAGTATAGGCCTCGTGGAGGATCTGCTTCCCTACGACGAGGGTGGACGAGCCTCCCTTGTACTTCCCCGTGGTTGTCCACCACGAGGACGCAGAGGGAACTGGTGCCCGCGGTGAGTTGAGCGACTGGATGAAGTCCACGATTATGGACCGTTGGATCGGGGTGAACTGGCCGTACCAGATCAGATTAACGGTGATGTTTCCCTTCAGGAGAGCGCCGTTGTGATATTTCAGTACCAGAGGCTGTTGCTCCACCAGAGCCGTGAGCTTCCTGGCAGTGGCCGCTGCGGGCTCGACGGTAAAGCAAAGTAAGAGAAAGGCAAAGGGAATGGCGAAACGGTAAATAGACGACATAGTTGAGGGTGGAATTCTAAGGTAAAGCTCGGCTTGTTGTTCAGATTGAAGAGAATAGGGAATGGGAGTGGTCTTATATATGGGGTGTTCCATTGTTTGTCGTGTTGTGAGTAAGGGAGACAGCTGTGAGAGACGAGGGTGTCAACGTCAAGTGAGTGCCACGTGGAGGAGTGCGGTTGGGCGTTCAAATATGAACAGTGTCGCCAGGCTGTAAGGTGCTTGAGGGTGACGTGGTGGTCTACAGGGGAGGGAGGGTAAAGGTTCTCAGCAAATGATGCTGACCCTGAAGCGTGTGGTAGACTCTAGAGTGTAGACTGGTTTGAGGCAGCGGATATTGAATGTGACTCACCCCATGAGGACGTAGATGGTATTCAATGATCTGACCCAAACTGATATTTCCCAATCCCCAAAATACCACTCCTCCCTCTATTTTCGCTTTCAAAATTAGGTGGGTCCAACTCTCTTCACTGAATGATCCTGACCGTCAATTCTCATGGCTAAGTGGCTTTTCTTTTTTCTTGGTTAGGATTTTCGTTTTTTTTTTTTAGGAATATTACACAATACTCATCGTGGTAATTTTAAATGTTATATATACTTTAATTTATTATTTCATTACATGATAATTTTAATTGATTCGTCAAGGAGTGAACACTTAAAAATATATGTAATACTTTCTTCTTTTTTTTTTCTTTTTTATTACAATGAGAAGATTTTGTACATATGACCCATAAATTAAATGTCATACCGTATTAATTCACTATTAAGTTTTAGATACTTCAATTCTCAGAATAAATTAGGAGATAATCAAGTAACATATTCGTGTTAAGAGTTTTATTGAATTGTGACCTTATTTGATCAACATATCGTGAGAGAGCTCATTTCAATTTACCTATTCAAATAAAGTTTGGGTTATTGATCACTTATTCGAATAGATGAATTCTATAGGCTGTGTTTGGCAAATAATTTTCTTTTCCTCCTTTTTTTTTTTTTAATTATTATATCATATCAATCACTTTTTATTACTATTTAAATAAAAATTTCATTAAAAAATAAAACATTTTAATTTTTTTTATAAATAAAAAAAATAAAAAATTAAATATTTTTTTAACTTTATATCACATTAATCAATTTTAAAAACCTAAAAACCATCTGCTAACAATATGGATTTTCTTACGTATACACGGTTTAAATTGCTACAAACAAATTGCTCAAAATGAGTATGGGAATCTAGGTATTGGAGGGAAGAGTAGGTTAGAGAAGAGCTATTTAGTAGGGTATAGGTGAATAGCGTGGAAGGTGCATAATTGGAGGGAGGGATGAGGGTTACCGGGTTAGGAAGAAAGTGGGGCCCAACAAAGGAGTTTTGATGAGCAATGACATCAGCTAAAGCTAGGGGGAGGCGAAGGGCCGAACTTCGAGAGAAGTGCTTCAGTACTTTATGAACTATTTTATTAAAATATACACACGCATGATGGAAACCAGTGGATTTTAAAATATCACTGATTCCCTAGGTTCCCGAAAACTCGACCTGCGAGCTAGGTGCGGGCAGCGGCAGGGGCAGGGGCAGGGGCAGCCTCCCCTATGCTTTTGTGACACTTACGTCATTTTAGCATTGTTTTTATTTGTATGTCTGATATGATGGCATATTGGTAAATTGGGGAAGAACAATGTAGCGCACCAGCCGAGAGTGGCTTTTTTTTTTTTTTTTGGCATAATGGGGAATTTAGTCAGAAACACTTTTTTTCTTTTTTCTTTTTTTTTCTTTTTTTTTTTGTTTTTTTGTGGGTAATGTAATTCACAAACAAGCTAGTGGGGAATGCGGGACGGTGCCGACTGTTGTGAGTTGCTGCACGTGACCTTTTCTTTTCTTTTTTGTTTTTTAATTTTTGTGCAATACAAAATTACAAGGCTAATTCACGTGTCGCGTTTCACATATTTTCTTACTTTTACGTTTTATGAGTCCCGTGCCTAATTCTGTTTACCAATTTCTTTTCTTTTTTTAAAAAAATATAAAAAATAATGTTATTTAGTAAATTGCTATATAACATTTATACAAATAAATTAAGTATGAAAATAATTTTTTTTTAATTACCTAATAATTTATTTTTATTAGTACGTTATCAAATTATATGATAATCTTATAACAATCTCCTAAATAACATTACTCAATATAAAATCTTATCACTTGGCAACCATATGTGAATTTGGGAAGGAATATTATAATAAATACTAAGATAACAAATATGGTAAATATTTAAGTGATAAGAGTTTAACCATTTAAAATAAAATAAAAAAGTCTAAATACCCTTCTCAAACAACGACCAAATTGATAATGTTCATTCCAAATTTTTAATTGTGATAATATTTTCAAAACTACCAAACAATTGTCAATATTCTCCCCAAAATTAGCAAAAAGACAAAAATAACCTTACAAATTTTTTAATAAGACAAAAATCCTTTTATAAATTCGAAAATAATAATAATAATAATTTTAATTTTTTTTAAGAAATAATAATTTAAAAAAAAAACAAAACATTGGACTTGTTTGGGAAGACCATTTTTTTTTATCTAACTTAATTTTTCTCAATTTCATCTCAAAAGTCAACTTTCTTACCAAACTCAAATTTATTTAACCCAACTCAAAAAATAATATAAATAATTATATTTATATTAAAAAAAACACTGGAAAAAAAAAAATCTTAGGGTGACTAAGCCACCCCAGGAGTGCATCAAGCACCCTTAAAATGTTTGGGGAGTGGCCGAACCACCCCAAGAAATTTTTGGGGATGGTCAAATAGTAGTTGACCCCAAACGTTTTGGGGGTGACCGATCCAACTCCAAGCAAATTTCGGAGTCAAACGTTTCAAAGGTAGCCGACACGTTTGGGGGGTGGTTCAAAATCACCCCAATATATATATATATTTTATTATTTTTAAATATATTTTTTTCCAAATATATTCATCTACTTAAACATTTTTTCTAAATCATCAAAACATCATTTCAATTTTTTTCTCCTTGGTATCCATAAAATCAACAAAAAATCAAATAAAATCGGACACCCAAACGAGCTTTTATAATTTTAAATTTGGCCAATTGGATGGCAGTGTTTATTCAAAAAAAATTATTTTTTAATTTTTAGTTGTAGTCTTTTTTAGAATTATTTTATTTTATTTTATTAAGAGTATTTTTATCTTTTTGGGATATTGACAATTGTTTAATAATTTTAAAAAACATTATCAATTAATTTATAGTTTGAAGGGTACGTAGAGTTTTACCTGAAAGTAATAATTAAAATTTTAAAAATATTTTAAAAACTCTAAAAATGATTATTATTAATTGGGAAAGGATGGGCAGAATTTAGAAGCCATCTTTCACGTGCTGGAAGATAGCGCGTCGGCATGCACGGCGACACGGGCCCTGGTCAAATCTGCCGATCGCCGTACAAAGGCATGAAGCAGACCAAATTCAAAAGTTGCAAGTCCGTGCATTTTGGATAATTCTCACATTCGCAACGTGTCAATATATTTGGGGAGGGGACGGCTGGCCCACCAAGGACACATGCGCACAGGAGCAATTGCCTTTTCCAAAAGGCACCCTTTTACGCCAAACCCTCCAACTGCTGGGTATTTACCATTTGTAACCATAAATTAAAGCTTTGATTATAAATTGGACGATGATTGACATCAGCCGTGGTTGATTCAACAGTGAATAGTTTGGACATGATGAGAATAAAAATTTAAAAAAAAAAAAAATTATTTTTTTAATTATAGGACTCACTTCAAGTCACTATTCACAAACCCAGACTGATTCACTGTTGAATCAGCCTGAACTGTGATATGTATTTACCGTTATAAATTATGTATTTTAACATAATAGAATAAAGTATTAACTAGTCTAAATATTGCAGTTATATTTTTAAAAAAATACATAAGTACAAATTTATGCGTAATATGAAATGTTAAATAAATAATTTTAGTTTTTAATGTCGATATATTTTAGAATAGTCTAAAAATTTATATTTATGAACTTTTTTTAGGTAGTTATGAGGCATGACTCATTTATTATTATTATTTTATTTTTTATTTTTTTAAAAAAGAAGATACCTGAAGTTTGGATTATGTAATAATGGGACATTTAAGCAAGGCATAAGAGGGGTGGTTGGAGTATCAATAACCCTAACAAATATCTTCTCAAAAACCTCTTTTTTTTTTTTCAAAACTAAAAGAAAATTCATGGCTGCTATGAGAGGAGAGAGCAATCTAAACCTCCTTCCTCCCTCCCCTTCCCCTTTACTCCCATCTTCTTCCTTCCCCCTCTCCTTCTCACCTCTTTGAAGGCACTAACCGCCTTTTTGGCGGCTATATTTTTTTTCTGTGGAGGTTTTATTCACCTCTCTGGTACCTTTATCCCTACACTGCAATTTCGCCGACTCCCGCTCCATGACTTATTGGCCGGGTTCCACCTCCTCTGTCCACTCACAGCCCCGGATCTATTTTTTTGAAGTTTTTGGATTTGATTTTTTTAAAATTAAATCTGTAAACTTTGAAGAGTTTCATTATCTCACACACCCTTCCACCGGGTTACTAGGCTCCCCCGCCTTCTTCTGCCACAAGCCACGTCAGTGGATCTGCTTTGTATTTTTTATTTTCTGTTTTTTTACTGTTTTAGTCTCCTGGCCTTTTAGGTCGAGGATGTGTAGTTTGGTGTAGGAGACTATCTTTCATGGCCGTTTAATAATTGTGTTGTGACTTGGACTCTCTATGTCTTTGAATTTATCTGCTTGTTGCAGATTTGATCTATAATCGAAATTATACATAGGTGTGCGGTTGATTAGGTCATAGATGACTTGTAAGTTCATAGCTTTGGGCTATATTTGTCGAAACTTTTTCTTTTTGCTTAAGCTTTTGATTGTATAAGTTTTTTTGCTCAAAAATTGTTATCAATGGAAATCGAAAGTTTCCCCCTTAAAAAAAAAAAAAAAAAAAAAAAAAAAGAGGGGTGGTTGGGATATTGGTCATTGATTTGATTCTTAAAGTTAAAATAAAAATACAATTTTATTTGTGGTCCGAATTAAAAAATCAAAGGAAAATTAAAAAAAAAAAATTTGTTGATTAATGCTTACTTCTAGAAAAAACTTCCCTAGATATGTTCTTTTGATTTCATCTCCTAACCTAATGTTGTTTATGCTCCCTTGTACTCCATATTTAATATGATTATTATCAGTAGCCCTTTTTCTTAATCAATTAAAAAAAAAAAAGATTATTATCAAAGTATGATAACGAATATAATAACCTTTTCAATTATTATTAACTTTTATATTATAGGTAACATGATTTTTGAAGGAAATTAAAGATTATGTAAAAAATTTAAAACTACAAACTTTCACTTTTAAAAACTTTTATCTATATTAAGAAGTCTAAAAATAAAGATAATCATTAATTTTAAAGCGAATTAAAAATAAAACTTGTATTTTTATGAATAATGCTGATGAAATCTATGGTCAAGTATGTCAAGCACAGTTATCCCACCTTCAACCTACACGGCATGGACTCTCTCAACAGAGAGCTTGATGAAATCAGATTGACAAATCGGTCTGAATTGCTAGTAATTTGGACAGATAATATAAGAGACCTTACTCATATGAAATTCATTTGTCTAAATAAATTTTGAGTTCTTTGACCACTTATCCAAACATGTGAATCTCATATAAAATCTCTTACATTGTCTTATTGGAAGTACTTGCCTTCTAAGGTGAAACTAAAATTTTAAAAGGAGACAAGGCAAAACAAAACAAAAAAAGACTTTTCAAGATGGGAAAAAATTAATTTTGAATTATTTATTTCATAAAAAAATTTAAAAAAAAAAACATAGCATTTGGAGAAATTTTTAAAATTTTTGGGACTACTTATCCTAAGCTTATACATGGTTCTGCCCTGCTTGCCTTGTGTGTTTGCCTCTAGCTCCGTGCACGCTCTTTGTTTGATTTTGTTCATGCCTGCGGTTGTGGAGTGGGATTACAGCCTTCAAAAAGATTTTAAGTTTGGAGGTCAGTTCATATGAGATTGTTTAATTATCTTTGACAAGCATGTTAATTTTATATTTGTTTAACTTTAACAATATTAAAAAGTGATTGATGAAATATTAAACGTGAAATTGACTTTTAAAAAGAAAAAATGAGGGGAGAGAAAAGTTAATGTTTAACAAACACAGCCGTAATGTAGCTCATAACCATATAAATTTCGTATTTTAACATAATTAAATAAAGTATAACAAGCCTAAATATTGCAATTATATTTTTAAAAAAATATATATATAAGTACAAATTTATGCCTAATATGAAATATTAAATAAATAAATAATGTTATTTTTTTAATGTCGATATATTTTAGAATAGTCTAACAACGTATATTTATGAATTTTTTTTTTTTTAAAAAAAAAATCATAGGTATTTATGAGTCATGACAATTTTTTTTTAAAAAAAAAAAAATTAAAATAAGATACCTGAAGTTTGGATTATGTAATAATGGGACATTTAAGCAAGGTATAAGAGGGGTGGTTGGGATATTGGTCATTGATTTAATTCTTAAAGTTAAAATAATTATACATTTTTATTTGTGGTCCGAAATAAAAAATCAAAGGAATTTTTTTTTAAAAAAAAATTGTTGATTAATGCTTACTTCTAGAAAAAATTTCCCAAGCTATGTTTATTTTGTTTTGATCTCTTAACCTAATGTTGTTTATGCTCCCTTGTACCCCATATTTAATATGATTATTATCAAAGTATAATAACGAATATAATAACTTTTTCAAATATTATTAATTTTATATTATAGGTAACATGATTTTTAAAGAAAATCAAAGATCGATTATGTAAAAAATTTAAAACTACAAACTTTCACTTTTAAAAGCTTTTATATATTTTAAGAAGTCTAATAAAAATAAAGATGATCATTTATTTTAAAGCGAATTAAAAATAAAACTTGTCTTTTTATGAATAATGCTCATGAAGTCCATGGTCAAATATATCAGGCACTGCTGTCCCACCTTCAATCTACACGACATAGACTCTCTCAACAAGACAAGACAATTCAATTAAATCAAATTGACAAATTAGTTCGAATTGTTAACAATTTGAAAAGATAATGCGAGAGACTATCTATATGAATAAATTTTGATTATCTGATCATTTATTCAAACATGTGAGTATCATATAGAATATCTTACATTACCCGACAAACAATTAACCCCTAAACACAGGAATTATGTTTGTGAAAAGCAAAATCATAGAGTTGATGGGGTCTAAGCAAGACTTATAACTCGGATTGTGACAAAAACGAAGAAAAGAAGAAGCAAAAAGGATGTAGGGAAGCACAATAAAAGCCATGAAAATTATAAATAAATAATGCAGAAGGATAGGTATCTAGCTATCTTCCAATTTGGTGGTTGGTTTTTTTTCAAAAAAAAAAAATATTTTTGTTGTTTGGTATCTTATTTTCAAACGCAACACTTTAGCTGATGGCGAGACGTCTCATCTCGACGACAAATGCAATGCACGTTTGACTCATGTCATAAATGCAGGTTGGCACCATCTCTCTCACAAGTGACAAGCAATGCAAAGCAAAAGGCTATGATCAACTTTCTCATCTTTTTTAACGATAAAGTTGGCCAAACTTACTCCATTTTACACCTTCTTGGCTTCTTCCGTCCAAGCCCTAGAAAGTGTATCTGGAATTATTACACCTTCATTTGGATTCTATACTCTACGCTCTGTCTCGCCTCAACATCTTCCTACTCCTAGTAGCCTAGTTAAACCCTTTTTTATGAGTAAAAAGAAGTGCAAATAAACAATACAGTTGAATAGAAAAAAAAAAACAATACAGTTACAAAAGTAGAAGATTACATAATTGAAAATACAAAGACCAAAAGGAAAATTCAATTTGAACAACAATCCAACTATGATTTTAGAGAAAATCCTTGAAGGCAAAGAAAACAATTAAAAATGATGCTAACGAAATTGATTGTGGCGGCTCATAATGGTGGACAGTGTGGATAACAACAAAGAAAACTTATTTTAACTTAGCTTTTGTGGGACTAAAAAGTAGTTGGAGTGGTGGGACAGATAACCATCAAGATCGAATATTTTTTAAGTTTAAATTTGAATCTAAAATTTTTGGTGAATCGAAATGACTCTATAAAAGAATGCAAGAGGTGTTGTAATAGAGAAGATTTGCTGTAAGTAATAAAACAAAAAGAGCGGCGGTACATGTAACCCAAGCGCATCACAAGAGAGGAGGCTGATGGTGGATAATTGATCGGAGGAGGCACACGTGGGTGGTGAAATTTGTAGGTTTTCATTATATCTAATCTCTAATAATCCAAACAAAATACTAGAAAAATTAGAGGCGAAGAAAAAAAAAAAGTAATAAAGTTGAAAATGATGAAAGAAGAAAACATGAGGATTGTGGTGGGGGAGAAGCAAGATCCTTCCTAGATATGAAAAGGGGTAGGTTTCTTTTCGGAGAGATTTTATGAGAGAGACAGAGAAGTGGGCTAGCTAGCTAGTTAACTTGGCATAATTAATTAATTTTCGTTTCTTAATATTTTTTGTTTTTCTCTTCTCAAAATTCAAGAACCATAATACATACTGATCATGATTTGGAAAATAGATGTAGAATAAGATAAAATAAGAGTAATTAAAATGTATGGGAGAACCAAATTTAATGTGCGAAAAATAAATAAAAGTGTTGGATCCAAATGATTTGACAATGGCTTGATTAATGTTTGGATCATCTGACTTTTGAACAGTGCAATTATAAAGGTAGGGGACTGTACCTTCAAAACCTTAAATGGATGACTCCATTCTACACGAAACCCATACCCCACTTTTATTGCCTTCTTGGCTAGAGCCTATAAGAAGATCAATTATCATTAGGTGGTTGCGTGTGGGTGTGGGTGTGGGTGTCCTACAAAATTATTCACTAAAAAACATCTTATAATTGAGGAACACATTTAATTTTAAATAACATCCACTGGGTTGTGATCAGAAGCTGAGTAATTGCTGTGGGAAGGTGAAAAAAATCATTTTAAATGGTTGGTTTAAGCAGTAAAGGTTTGAATTTTGGTGATATTTTTATTATATTTAAAATTTAAATTTTTTTTATTTTATTTTAAATAATTTTTTAAAGCTACGTCCACGGATCAATCACTGCCTTATAAAAAAGAGGCTTTGCACGTGGAGTGAGAGGCCAAGTAAATGTTGTTTGAAGGTTTAAAAAATTTATTCAAAAGGGTTGGTTTAGATGATAAAAGTTTGAATTTTGGTGATATTTTTATCAAATTTAAAATTTGATTTTTTATTTTTATTTTAAATAATTTTTTGAAATTATGTTCACCAATAAAACAGGAGTTTTATTTAATTTTTATGACAAAGACGGGTTGCACGGGTTGAAAATTAAATAATGTGCTGTTGAAAGTAGACGCTGCATTGGAAAAGCTGCTGAGTTGTTGACGTGGTTGCTGAATTGTCAATTGTTAGTACCTGCTGAGAAGTAGCTGTGCTTGATCGATTTGTAATAGTTTCTTCTCTTCTTTTTTTTTTCTTTTTTTTTTTAATAAAATAATAATAATAATAATAATATGATTGTCAATTTGCTGTTATTTGTCTTCAAATCAATAATGGGTTTTTTATTTTTTAAAATAATAATAAATACTTTCCTTAATCAATAAAAGAATAAAACAAATTACTCTAATAAAACAACATCACATGTACATTAGTTTTATTACGTATGAATTTTGTTTGATTTTCAAATCACTTATTCTATTTATTCTTTTGTTGAAAATTTTAACGAAAATTTGATTCGGCGTTCAGAAAATCATATTAGAGTTACCATCTCTCTTATATGTGACCAACCAGTAAAATATAATTTCTTAAACACGTAAAAAGTAAAAAAAAAAACACAAAAAACAAAAAAGTTTGATGTCAACTTTTCGTTTTGATACTCGTGCCTTATATCAAGCATTAACGTGAGGTAAGAATGTAAAAAAAATATTTTGTTATCAAACATAAATATTTTAGTTATAAACGATACATTTTGATATCATACAATTTAAAAAATTATGTCGTTAACCTAACACTTTTATATACGATGATTTACTGATCGATACATGGATGTTCATTGCTTACCCATAAACTAAATTATGTTTCTCAGTTGGTTATATATATATATATAATTTATTTAATCTCTCTTCCAACAAAGAATGCCAAAATATATACTCATATTTAAAAGTTAAAAAAGAAAAAAGAAACAATTTGTTGTTGGGCTAAACCACGGCCAAGCTATGGGTTCCCTTTTTTTCAAAAAAGAATTTTAAATTATTTAAAAAATAAATAATTTTTAAATACAGTGGTATAAAGGTCATTTTACCTTTTGATTGTCTAATTTAACTCCAAACCCAAATGAGAGGAGTGATATTGCAAAAAATTAAGAGTCAGATATACTAATTGCGAGTTTTTATAGTTTAAGAGGATAATTGAAAAAACACTAAAAGTCTGTAGAGGTTAAATGAAGTTTTTCCTGTATATAGTGTTGTGTGTAGTACTGCCATGGAAAAAAGAGGTGTAGAATATGGACTATGTACATACTAGCATATGGACTTAACCTTATAGCTCAGTTAGTTAGATTTTAGGTTGCCTTGGATACATTGGTCAGAGTGACTGATACAACCATTATATTCACGGGCGACAGTCACACTTACAGCATCATTAGTGGTGTGGAACACCTGGTGTTGAACCTGGTCGGACTACAAGTAGTGGCTAACCATTGTACCTCACTAGTTACTGGTGTTGTACTAGATGTCCCACAAGGACACACAAACCTTAATGTAAAAAGGTTAAGGTTACCGGTAGGACATGTGGGGACGATTATGGACCGGGAAAAATCAAGTGAAAAATCATAGAGTAGTTTTAAAAAACTTTCTAACCAAAAATAAAGGAGAAGAAGAAGAAACCATTGAGTTGTTTGGTTGATTTTTGATAGTTTGGAAGAGACATTGTATCAATTGGAAGTTTGAAAGTGACATTGTCAATTGAGTAATAGCTTGAAGGGGTATGTAAACTTTACCCAAAAACTTATTTTGATATTCTTTGAAAAAAAAAAAAATATTTTTAGGATAATTTTTAAAAACAGTATATTTGGAAACACTTTTTTTAAAACACATATTGGAAACGCTTATAATAATATACTTTTCACTTCTTTTTGTGTTTGTAAATTTAAAATTATAATATCAGTTCTGTAATGATTAATAGGTTTTTAGTTTGTATCTTGTTTTTGTGCCAGTTAGATTTGGTATACAGACACTTATATAAGAATTTACAACAATTATCTGTTTAAATTACTAGTAATTTTGACAGGTAATGTGAGAGATTCATATATAACTCATGTATCCAAATAAATTTTAAATTGCCTAATTACCTATTCAGGAATATGGGTTCTATATAAAATCTCTTAAATTATTATCTACATAAATTATTAACAATTCAGATATATAATGATTGGGAATCCCCATAAAAAAAGGAACCAAACACTGATTAGCATCGCCATCACAAATGGAAAATCATAGCTGTGTGGGTTGAGGTCAACGTCATTCTGCCTATCAGATGCACTAAAGAGGCATCTACTGCATTATGATTGATGATTGTCGTGAAAAACAGGCTGTAGATGGATACAGGCATGCATGCACCAATCAGCAAAAGAGAACCCCAAGTCCAACAAGTCGGCTTTGTTTTCCGTGTACCGACGCGAGCGTTTCGAGAAAGTTAGGAAGACGAAGATGTCGACTCCCTCCAAACAGTCCAAAAACTCCTTCCATCAAACTGATTGGGAAAGATAACCAAATCTATTAATATTCCATACAACTTTTGGTATGTGTGTGTGTGTGTGCCGTGTGCGGGGATATTGTTGTCACCAGCACATTACGAGCACGCTATGATTAGAACCATGCTCACATTAAAATTGCTATTAATATGGTGGGGAAAAGAAGAACAATCTCATTAAAAATAAAAAAGCTATTCGTACTAGTAAGTGTGAACCAGCTTGAAAGGGAAAAAGATAACCTGCAAAAAGATTGTCCTTGCATTTTTATTTATTTTTTATTAATTAATTAATTCATTTAAGATAACATAGTACCATAACATATACAAATAAGTAGTAACAAATACAAAAAACATACGGCCTATCAACAACAAAAAAATAAAATAAAATAAAAAACCTCAAAACACTACCAAGCAGGGACGAAGCTAGAAAGTATTATGGGTAGGGGTCAAGACAAAAAAATTAGCTTGTAAAAATTTTTTTGAGTTATTTTTTTTTTGGAGGGGGAGGGGGGAGGGGGCATGGCCCCTACGGGCCCCCATATCTCCGTCCCTGCTATCAAGGTAGATGTTTGCCAGTATAAGGGAAAAATTTACCAAGGGATACATATTAATGGGAAAGCTGCTAGTTGAGTTAGTGGTTATAGTCTAGCGAACAATGTTGTGAGCATTTTGGTTTGCATTCTTGCCAATCTTTGTGGTAGTCTAGCTGTCAAAGGAGATGATGATACCAAAAGTATTAGAAATAATGAGAGCAATTTTAAAATTTGTGGTTAGGTGTGGCTTTTGTAGGCTAAGAATGAAGGATTAAGAATCTCCCTCAAACAGTAGGTGCTGAGAGTGTAGTGCTTGGGCTGATTTTACAGAAAAGAGAGTTGCGAGAGCGTCTCATTTAGTAGGGTCAATAATAAAAATAACATAACCATAAAAACATTCAGACATCCACAACACAAATATGTGTGGACAAAGTAGAAAACCCTTTGAACAAATTAAAGGGAAAAACCACTCCAAAGTAAGTAATTATGTTCTTGTTGTTTATTTTAACGGAAAATACACTTTATCTCCCAAAGGAGTATCTGTCTTATGATTTTGCCTTAAATGTTTAAAAAATTGTAATGCACTCCAACTAAATTTCAATAATTTGCAATGTGACCATTCCGTTTAAATCCGTATGTTTGGATGGGAGGACGCACACGTGCGACTTATGTGAGTTTCTAAGGGTTGAAAAGTCTAAAATGTCCCTCATTTTCTCTAGAAATAAAAAAAGAAGAAACTTTGAATAGCCTCCTTGAACTTCAAGCCCTTTTGACATGCCCACCTTAATCTTTAAAAACTCTTACTTTAGTATCTTGAACTTCAAATATTTATTACTTAACCCAATTCCGTTAGGATTAACAGTTAAATCTTGTCAAAATTTTCAAAATACCCTTATATTTTTTTTTAAAAAGAAATTATTAAAAAATTTCAAAGATTTAGGCATTGGTATGTTTGCAAATTCCATTAAATCCTAACCAACGCCTAAATCCTTACAATTTTTTTTTTCTTTTAAAAAAATTAGGGGTATTTTGAGAATTTTGACTGAATTTAACGATGAATCTTGACAAAAGGGGATTAAGTAATAGACATTAAAAATTTAGGATACCAAAGTGAAAGTTTTTAAAGATTAGGGGAGCATGTCAAAAGGGTTTGAAGTTTAGGAGGGCTATCTGATTTTTTTTAAAAAAAAAAAAAAAAATTGGGGTGAATTTTTGGAAATCACCAAATTTTTTTTTTTAAATAAATAAATAAAATAAAACATAAGGACATTTTGGAAAATCATGCGTTAAGTGAAGGGTAATTTGAAAAATCCATCTTTTTTCGTCAAAAAAGATAGATTTGATTAACAGATTGCCTACATTGCAAATTTATTAAAACTTAACTGGGCTGTATTGCAAATTTTTAAACTTTCAAGGCAAAATTAGAAGATAGATACAAATTCAGGGGGTACAGTGTATTTTCTCTTTATTTTAAAGTAACATAATTTTTCACATATTCTTCTTAAATTTTGATCTTGGTTTGAGAATCTTTATTTTCTGCTGCACAATTTTATTTTTGCAATCACATTTCAAACACTAATAACCACCCAAAAACTTGACATCTTTCAAAGTAAAACCTTAAATAATGAAAAGTATTACATGTAAGAGTTTAATTTGCATACCGAACAAAGCTAATTTCTAAAACCTAATAAGGGCAATGACAGCAAATAAAGTGAGAGTGTTAAGGATGGCTGCGTTAAAATTACTTTGATATTACTCAAAAAAAAAAAAATTACTTCCATATTGGCAAGGGGTGGGGGAGTCCAAGGGATGGTTTTTGGTAAGACATTTTTCCAGGCTTTGAGATGGATTGTGGTGGTGGAGTTTATTTGTTTGTAGATGAGCAAAGGGTTTAGATTGGAGTCATTGTGAACTTTGTTATTTTTGACCAACCAGATTAAAGCAATAGATCTTTGCAGCAGAAAGTACTTGGAAGTGATCCTCGCATGTTTACTTGAGCTTTCCTTAACCTAAGTTCTTTAATTCCAAACAGTTTATCCTACTGACTTTTCTATTAGTATTGTTATTATATTGTTTCGAAGTTTGTGGTCGGAACCCATGGTTTACCTTTAATTATGTTGTGATGATCACGTTAATAAAAAAGTCTACAATTACTTTTTAGTTATTTCTTTAAATAGTTTACTACCTTCAACTTCAAGTGGCAAATTGCATAGGGAATGCCCACATGCTTTTGTTTATTTATTTTTTAATATAATACTTATCTTACAAAAGACAACAAATCTAGTGCTCCAAACGCATAACTGTAGACTTAATTACTATCTTAAAAAATAAAATGATGTTTAACTCTTGGTAATAGTTCAAGAGACAAATGTCTGACTCTGGCTTTGCATTAACTGTAACATTTCTCCGTACTAATTAGGTGTGTTGCTTACAATTTTCCTTTTGTATGCTAACATGCATGACAGTTTTTAAAGCAACTTATGAAAACAAGTCTGATAATTGTCTTAAAAAGTTAATTTAATAAAAAAAAAATTAATTTAATCATTTTATTAATATTTTAGTAATAAAAAATTAACACTATAAAACACACTTGAATCGATTCTCACGAGTCTGCTGATGAAATTGGCTTTTGAACCACCCAAACGAGTTCTTTAAGACAATAGGCTATAGTATGATAATTCTAATAAACTGCATAAACGTGCGTAATTCTCAGAAAATATCTGCACTGGATATTTTGTGGCATTTAACAACTGTCAGGAAAAGGAATCATATTTACTAACACCGAAAGCTTGTGAACAGGAAAAAAAAAGTAAAATAAATGTTGTTGGGGGCGTTTGGCAAACATTTTTCCGCCATTTTCTTTTTTTTTCTGTACTGTGCATATCAGTACAGATATGTGATGGAGGCTCTGAAAAAGTCTGCTAGAAAATTAAAAATGGTGCGGAAATTTAGAAAAAGCTTGCCAGATGCATTTTTTGTTTCCCGTCATACCCCTGCATCAGGTTCAGCTATAGTTTTGAAATGACAAAATCTTAGGGGTATATTGGTAAACTGAAAAAGTATGGCTTTAATTTTTGAAATATCCGCACACCTTTCTCTCTCCATCCCCTCTTATTGCTGACATGCTACAGACATGCTACAGACATGTGCACAGTAAAAAAAAAAGAAAAGGCTGAAAAATCGTTTAACAAACGCCCCCGTTGTCTCTCCAACTTGCTACTGCTTCACATACAATATTTAGCTAGTAACATGCTTTAATATGAGAAATATGAGAGTTGAGACATTTGTAAGGAGCAGTTTGGTGTAAGACTTGTTTTAGGATTTGTTTGGATTTTCAATTTTAAAACGTGTAAATTTAAAAATAATGAAGCATAAATTTTAAAAATGCACTTTAATATTTGATAAAATTGTAGTTTGACCTTTAAAATTGTTGTTTAACTTTTAAAATCATATGTTTTTAAGAATGCGCTCCATTGCATTCGATTTGTAAACGTACTCTCCTAAACAATAATTTTTTTACAATTTAATTTAAAATCACGTTTTTGATTTATAAAATTGTAATTCCAAACGCATACGGATAAGAGTTTTCGACGGAGAGGAGTACTGGTGATAAAAAAAAAAGATGGTTACATATGTTATGGGAAATCAGTCATAAAATTAAACGTACATTTCTTTGTCTATCAAAGAATATATTTTTTAAAAAAAAAATTATAACTTATTTTATTAAAATGTATGCTATTTACACACTCTCATCTATTTTAGACAAAAGAAATAACAACATTTTGCTAATTCAGGTTTCTTTTCTTTTTATTTTCCCAATAATTTGGGTTAGTAATAAGACTTTAGGAACTATGAGCTACAACTTTATAAGACATCGAGGATAATTAATTATCAACGACAATATGTCTTTATATTTTTTTTGACGATCTTTAATGTTATTTGCGATAGTAAAAAGTCATTGTTGATAGAAATTATGAGTGACGACATAAAAATCCTTGTGAATAACCTTTTGTGACAAAATAATAATGATAACTTAATAATCATTCGCAACGACATTTAGACTTTTAATGACGACTTTTTATCATTGTTAAAGACCAAAATTATTATAGAGAAAGATCTTCAACGTGTTCACGGTTCAACTTTCTCTCTGATTTCAAGCGGAGTGGAAATGATATTTTAATTGAACCTCTTAAAAGAATATTCTCCATCCTATAAGAAGATAAAGGTTGAGCAGTTGAGCCACTTATTATGAAGGAAAAGTCTACTTTTCCAACCTATGCATCCAACTCCCATCTAACTCATGTGTAAAAATTTTTTAATTTTTTTTGTAATTTTTTTTTTTTTGAAAAACATAAGGGAGGTTGGATGGGGTTGGATGCTTGAGTTGGATACCAAGCATCCCCTTACTATGAAATGTAGCCCACCAACTTTGCATTATTTTCTCGCTCACAAAATAATTCATGGGTGAATGACAGTAAATGGACCACTATCCAAAGATTATTCTAATAAAATCCAAGTCAATGTTGGATAAAAAGGGTAAAAAAAAACAGAGAAAAAAGAAAAAAGCAAAAAGCAAAATATGTCCATGCCAAGCCATGTGAGACGTGTTTGCGTGGCACTACAAGTAGGGGTGAGCATGGGTCGGTTTAGGTCGGGTATCGCAGGTATCCGATACCCGATTCGCAGTATTCGGATTTGAAAATTTGAACCCGCAACCCACATCTTTTGATTTTAATTTGCCGGGTTGCGGGTTTGCAGGGCGGGTCGGGGTGCGGGGCGGGCTGAGTAAATACCCGATCAAAACAGATCTGATCAGATCAATCAGAATAGATCTGATGATAAATCAGGTGACTCAGGTGAGGCGCCGACACAGTGTGGTCGCGGGACGGCGTCGGCGTAGCAACAGCATAGCAGCTGGAAGAGATGGAGAAAAGAAGAGAAGGAAAAAAGAAGAGAAGAAGAGTAGTACATAGAATCAGGATGGAGAATAAGAAGAAAAGAAGAGAAGGGGAAAAGAAGAAAAGAAGGGAAAAAGGAAAAAAAGAAGAGAGACGGAAGAGAGAGAGTCTGAGAGTTAGGTAGGTCTAACCGTCTGAAGAGAAATTAGAAAAAAAAATATTTATATCATATTACAAATCGCGGGTCGGGTTGGATACCCGCGATTTTCAAAAAAAAAAAACCCCGCAACCCGACCCGCCCTGTGCGGATATGTAAAAAAACAACACAAACCTGCAATTAAACCCTAAAAATCCAAATTTTTCGGGTAGGGTCAGGGCGGATCAGGTGGGTTGCGCGGGTAGGGTCGAGTTTTGCTCACCCCTAACTACAAGAGTAAATAATTCGAGAAAACTTAAATTTTAAAAAACTTTTTTATTTTTATTTTTTTTAGAAGAAGGGGATTGAAGGGGCCATGGCCATGGCCCCCACTATGTTAGAAAAGAAACTAACATTCATGTAATTTTATAATTAAAAGTAAATAATGCTAATCTAACCGTTATTAAATCTGACCATTAGATATAAATATTAGTGGGCACTTAATCTTGATTATTAAATTAAAATTAAAATTAACTGTTATTTAATTAAAATTGTTAGATCATAATGGTTAGTGAACAGGCCATTGCCAGGCACGCATGCATACAAGTGTATACACTTAAACATTTTTTGTTATAAAGCAAAAAAAAATTATTATTTTTATTCTCTTAACTATTTTCATCTCCATATAAAGAGGTGTGTAAATCTACCATTAAATCTATGAGGCCCACTGTGTAGTCTCATAATTTAATGGTAGATTTAAACATCTCTTATATGAAGATGAAAAAATGGTTAAGAGAATGATGTGTAGCATCTCTCTTTTTTTTTTTTTTTTGCAATTCACTCTTTTAAAAACCTTCTATTTAAAGCATTTACAAACCATAATATATATATATATATATATATTGATTTTGAAAATTCTTTAACACATCAGTCCCTCCTTCGATTCACAGCCAGAGCCATAGACGTGCAACTATCTTCAGTAAGTGAGATTCTGGACTTTTATATGTATTCACAGTATTTGGAGGTTGATTTCTTTACTCATTTGCTTTTCTGCACAGAATATACCAGAAAAAGACCATCTTCTGTAAAATACAAAAATGTAAACATCAAATAATTCATTATAATTTCACATGTACGTGCACACTCTGTTTAATCACTCAATGACATGGGTCTCCCTATTCCCATCCATTGTAGTGGTTAAGTATTGACCTTAAAAGAAATTTTTAAAAGTAGTTAGATATGTACTAAGATGAGAGTTCGACTCTCAAAATGAGAATCTTTAATTCTATAATTAGTATTAATCTTTTTGGGTTTTACTTACACTTTGATGGGGTTGGGTTGGGTCAGGCTATGATATAGTCAGATTTGAAAGAGTGCGTGCAGTTTTCACTGTCTAGGTCCATCCTGTGCGACTTTGAATGAATAAGTGCTATTATAGTTATGTTTAAGTAGAATACTCACAGTTGGTCTCTCCTGCTTGCCTTTTTTAATAGGAAAAAAAAAAAAAACTTTAACTTGAAATAGAAAATACTTATTTATGATTAGAATTTAAAATTTTGTAAATTTAACGTTGTATATAATGTTAATATTAACACATCTTTTAAAAATTTAAAAAATAATATAATCTATACCGTTAAATATATTAACTTTAAATTTTAAATATAAAATAAATATTATTCACTTCATTTTAAACTTGAATGATTGTACTCCTTTATATATAGAAACAAGCATGTGTTTCAAAGCTAATAATAAAAATGAGTGGATTACTAATTTGATCATTTTTAATCCACGATATTAGGATCAAAGTAAAAGCCAAATAATAAGAGGACTTAAAAGCCAAATAATAAGAGAATCTTCATTTTGGAAGGAAATTCTCTCTCTGTTATTTTAGCTTTGCAATCTCCTCTTTTGTTTAAGGACTGGAAAATTGCAGATCTAATTTTTGATACTCTTTCTTTGCTTTCGGTCTCCTCTATTTGGAAGGCCAGCAAAGTTAACAGAAGTGCAAACTTTTGCGCCCATTATGTGGCTTTTTGGGCCGCGGCCAGACCTTACTCTGGCTGTATTCCCAATTTTTTTTTTCCCCTGAGTTCTATCCCTATCTGTAGTGGCAAGGATCCACCTCCTCCTGTTTTTTCTTTTTCCATGTAGCTCTGTTTTGGTTTTTTCAATATATGTACTTAAAAAAAAAAAAAAAAAAATTATATATACGTGTGTCTTGTCCAACCTATTTATTTTGTTTGGATTATTGCCAAAAAGCAAGATGAAGCCAAGTTGAGACCAGCAACCAGCACCCAGCTACCAAGAATTAAATACTATAATAATAGACCAGTGTGGCGTTATCCTGCCCCGAAACGACATAGTATTTCAGTATTTTGAGGACCACAGAAGTGACCGACTGAATAATTTATGAAAAATCATTGGCCGAAAAATTCAAAGAAGGCTAACATCAAAGAATTGTTTGTATATTAAATTCAAAGTCAAAGATATATATATGCTCGTGAGTGGTGGCTGCAAATATTATCTTGTTAATTATTTGATGCATGGGGGGGATCAGCATTCGAGTTATGGTACATTGACTTGAAAGGAAGTGATGGATGCACAATTGGCTTGAACTACTTAAATGTCTTGAGAAACAGACAAAAAGGTGGTCGAGAGGATGCCTTTCAAACAAATTTTCGTATCTTTTAATTAAGTGCAATTTGAATTTTTTTTTTTTTATTTTTTATATGGGGAAGGAAAAAATGAGAATTACATCAATAATAAATAAAAGATGGGTGTACAATTTAAACAACAGTTTCAAAACAACCAAAAAACGGTGCGACAACTTAAAAAAAAGTTAACAGAATGGGTTAAATAAATGATTCCGTTCATCAAAAGAGAAGTGCAACTTGAGTTAACATTTAATAAAAGAGAAATGCTAACTATTTTGCATTCTTTTAGCATTCTCTTAACATACTTAGGGTGTGTTTGGGTAAGCGGTTTCGTAGATAATAAGTGCGATTTTAAACCAAATCGTAAAAACTGAATTGTTTGGGAACTGCGATTTTAAAAAATTGCGATTTGAAAACGCAGAAAATCTGCGATTTCAAATCGCAGGTAATGAGGTGCTTTTTTGAAAACGCAGAATTTTAAAACGCTAAACTGCGATTTTAAATGCCAAACTGCAATTTTGCCAAACGCTAAACTGCGTTTTCAAAAATCACGTTTTCAAATCGCACTTTTTAAAATCGCTATTTTTAAAATCGCACTTTTTGAAATCGCAATCCCAAACAGGCCCTTAGTTGATGTGTTATGTTCAATCTACCTATAGATCAATCTTAATTAAAAAATAAAAATAAAAATTTAAAGGTGTATTAAGCATGTCATATCAGCTGAGTATGCTGAAAGAATGCAAAATAACATTTCTGTTAATAAAATAAGGAATTGTTAACTTTTTATTTCAATATAATCATATATAATGGAACTTTATTTATTTATTTATTTTTTGTAAATTCTGAAGTTGCACAAGTTAAGGAAGTTTAGGTGGGTGAAGGAGGAGGAAGAAGCTGGTGAGGAGAAACAATAAACAACCAAAAAAAGTGACCATTGAGAATTAGTTTTTATTCAATTCATATAGTGTGCTAAGAAAGAGAAATGTTACATTTTTTTCTTGTTCTTCTCACTTCTTTTTTATTTTTTTAAAATTACTATTGGATCTGTGGGTCTTATGTGTAAACCCATAGATTCAATAATAATTTTGAAAAGTAGAAAGATAGAAAAAGAATACGGGTAGATGTTATAGTATTTCTCGCTAAGAAAATAGCAAAAAAGCAAAAACTCCTCATACTAGCTATATTTAGCTAATATGAACAGTTTCGCTACACTGTTGTTGGAGATACTCTAATATGTTATATATTGAAGTTCAATTTCAAAATATGCTTAATATTTGTTTAACTAAGTAGCAGATGTGATAATATTAAAATGACATATGTGTATGCATAATTTTAATTTGAAAATAATGATTCAGATTTTAAAAACTTTAAAAGCTAAAGTTCCTTATGTAATCTTCCAAAGTGTAACAGCCAATGTTCTGGATACAGTACCCACTTTTTAGGGATATCCATGGCTACGGCCGGTCCAGTTTTTGTGTAGACCAGTTTCATGTATGGGTTTAGTGCTTCGGTCAGGCCCAGGCCCAGGCCCAAGCTCAGGTCCAGGCTCAGGTCCAGGCTTAGCCTAGCATGTGTATTTAGGCTCCTTTTGTTAACTCTTTTGGTATTTTTTTGTGTTGGAAATGGTAATAGAAATGAATGATGTGATATAAAGTAGGGAGAATGTTTTAAATTTTTTGTATGGAAAAGTGAAAAAGTTTTGTTTTTTAGTGAATTTTTTATTTGAATAGTAAAAAAAAAGAGTGATGTGATGTAAAAAATAAAAAAAGTTGTTAAAAAGTGATTGATAGAATCTTAAAAGTGGTGTTAATTTTGAGGGAGGAAAAAAAAAGGGAGAGGGGGAAGTGGTTAACAAACGGAGCCTTAGTACAATACTTCATTCTCAAGCTTAAATTTTGCTAGCTCAGAATTTGGGATTAGGATTTCTTATAATTTCTTTAAAAGTGTAGTTTATCAAATTACGTAAATTTTGGCTATTTTTAACATCAAACCATTTGAGAAATGCTATGTTTTAAAAATGTAGCATGTTTTCGAACTAACAAAAAACAAGAAAAAATTTCAAAATACTTTTTCTTCACTTTTAAAGAGACATTTCTTTTTTAGTAGAGTAAAAGACATTTTTTAATTTAAAGTTTTTCTACGACATCAATCACAAGAACATGATAAAAATATATTAAATTTTCATTAGTAACATACTAACATATCATATTTTTAATACATAGCATTTTTCAAGTGATTCAAAGTAAAAAAGACATGAATATACGTAATTTAAAAATTTACACTTTCAAAAAAATTATAGAAAATCCTATTCTGTGTCTCTCGTGGGGATTCAGTGTCCGCAATTTAAGTACTGATGATGTTATTTTTTTTTGCTCGGTCCAAGTGAATTTTGTAATTATTTATAGTCTACAATTATTGTCTTATTGTTTCATAAGATGAAGTATTAAAAAGAATTCTGTAAACAAAAAGACAAATTGAATAATCAATATACAAAAACCAAAAATTTAACGAAATGAACTTTACTGGCAAAACTATTTTAATCATTACTATGCACGGGCAAGATAGCCGATCAAACTATATTGCAAGATTTCATAAATTTATAATAATTTTGGAAAGAGATTTCATTGTAAATTAATTTTATGTAGGTACATATACTGTTAGAGAGTTATTTAGTGAGTTCATAATATAATATGTTGAGATACCACACAATCTAAAAGCTTAAGCGTATAGGTTTGAGTTCAACTGTGCTATAGAAATTACTCACTTTTTTATATTTCAACTGTTGGTGCTATTTTTAGGTCGTCTTTTTCATTGAGCCGACGACGATAACAGTCACTGCACGGTTGAGTTGAGAGCAGGTCTTTCTGACATGGGAGGGCATATCTGCAAAATAAAGAGTCCTCAGCCGGAGCCGAAGACCTTCCGATGTTTAAGTTAGCATGCTTAATTATATAGAATGAAGAAAATAAATGGGGGCTCTAGAGAAAGCCATGGTTTCACCTCTAAGGGGTGGATCAGTGAGTCGGAGTTCTCATGGAGAGCTCCTGTCTGAGAGAAAGAGAGAGAGAGCAAAGAGAAGAAGTCCAAAGTCCTGTAAAGAGGGCCCCAAGTCCCCTGAAAATGGCGTACCCTTTTCTATATAAAGGGATTTTACTTTTTATCAAAATTGCATCTTGGCCTCACACGTGTCAAGCATGTGGGCCCATGCTGTAAAGAGATATTTTATTCCCAACATCAACAATGTGAGATACAAACCTCAAAAGTGTATTCATAACATATACAATCTAAAATTATTTATTCAATTATTATAGAGAATAATAAATTTCGATTAAATATATGAACTAATGAAATAACATGAAATAGAAGACTCACAGTTAGAAATTAAAGATGCCCCTAACTTCCCTACCAATAGGCAATAGTGGCAAATTTTTGTTAAGCTCTGTTAAACAAATAAATCGATCTCGAGCTGAGTACGAGTATATTTACGAGTAGCTCTGTTCAATTATAATCCTAGTAACAAAAGAAACATATGATTGAGGTTCAATCTTGAAGCACATGTGGTTCATTGGTTTCAAAAAGGGCCCAAACCTAAACTGTAGCCAACTAACCCATATAAGCTTACCAAAAAAAAAAACCCATAAAAGCAAGCATTTACTGTAAAATATGATATTGAACACCTGAAATTGGAGCAAATGTGAAACAGCGTACTTGGTAAAGATAAAGTACTAGATAACATAGGCAACAAATAGAAAATGTATTGTATTGATGGAAAAGCAAGTGTTATTAATGTATATACATATTGGGAGACTAATGTGACACAATCTCTACTATCAATCATGGAGCCTAAGATTGAAATTAGTTGACATCTACCTAGAATTATATTAAAGAAAGGGTTAAATACCATTTTAGTACTTGTGGTTTGCAAGTTTACCAAATAGTTACCTGAGATTTTCAAAGTGTCAATTATGCTACCCGAATCTTACAATTTTTTGTTTTATACTACCTCCTTTAATGCCACATGTATCCATGGCCATGTCACTACCTATAAAGCAAGGCCACATGAACACCATGCCATCTCATACTTGAGACATTAACGTAATTTGCTAGATCAATATTTAACACATGACTTGAATATATTAAATTATAATTACACCCTTATGTTAAAAAAAAATTCCACAAAAAGAAAAAACTAGCCAACTCTCCTCTGATGGGACCCGTGGTCGGCATGTAAATCCACCCCTATAGAGAAGAGCCAATTTTCTTTGGGAATCATCGCGTTCTCTATCTTTCTTTCTTCTTTTTTTTTTTTGTTTTTTAAATTAAATTTGAGAAATGATTACAAAAGATAATATTTATCACTCTTAATATGAAAGAAAGAGATAGTGAGAGATTTAAAATAAAAACAATAAAGAACTGAAAAATGAGTGAGCTCTCAATAACAGACCCAACACAAAAATAACAGTGCGAATATAAAAATAAACAGTAAAAAATATAACAAAAAAGTGTTTCGGCCCTCTCAATATAACCGCATATAACGGTTACAGAAACAAAATAGACACAAATTAAGATGAACCTATCGAAAACCTCCACTGCATTCTCTACCTTGGAGTCATCACAAGAGGCTGCCAAAACCATGCTATATGCTCGAAAGTCCGAAGGCGTTGCCAAATTTGCTTAGCATTCTTGCTTTGACTGCCAAATCCTTAGAAAAAGTATTTGTTGGTAGAGTTCCACAGTATCTCTTTACACAATATTTGGTATACCATTATCTCTTTGCGCAAGATAATAGAAAGGCTAATAACTGTGGCTCAAAATCGAAATTTAATTCAATTCTCCGACGATTTCAATAAAAAAAAATTTTGTTTATGAACTCCATCTAAACCGAGTTGGTAATTTAGTGAACATGCCAAATATAAAATAATAATAGTGAACATGCCAAATATAAAATAATAATAAAGGACGGAGAACAAATCATTCATATAGTGATGCGAGGTGAAGTGAACGGTTCATTTTTTTTTTTTCTCTTAATCTTTGTTTTTATTTTTCCGTACAAATCAAAAGACGTAATCGCTTACGCTACGAGGCATGCACTAAGGATTATAAAATGATAGAACGCTTTTAATTTTTTCTTTTTATAAGCAAATTATAAATGAGTATAGGGAATCAAAATACTAAAAAATGGATGGACTCTTTAACAATAAATTTAAAATAAAAATTATAGTGTAAAAAATACAATAAAATAGTAGTAAATAAGTAAAAAATGACCCGATTCTCTATGATAGGGTTGTTTACGGTGGTAACCGAAGCAAAACTAAAAAGATAGAAGAAGAAGTACAAACCTCGAAAGGTCCATTAACTCTTCCGAACCCCCACAAGCAAGCAACTGAAAAAATTATCCAAACGGATGCCAACAAATGAAAGGCAATAATGGTTTTCAAAAAGGATTCATCGAAGAGAAGGACCAATCTCTAGTAGAATAAGTTTTCACAACAAGATCAAAACACAAAAACAAGGAGACTAAAATAAATCCCTCAAAAAATCCATAAGAAAAACAGAATATAACAACAAAATACAAAAAAAATTACAGAAAAACAAAAACAACCACACTGACGGAGGAGGGCGGTAGTGGAAAGGAGTGAGAGGGCTGCACACGGGCGCATAGGGACCACGCGCCGGCACGGATGCAACACTTTCACTTGTGTGTAAAAACTAAAAAGAACGTCGTAGCGTAATATCATGATTGACGTCACAACTCGGTTTTCAAGTTTTCCAACACTCGAACCGGATTGACCAACTTGGATTAGTCTGACTTGGTTACGAATTTAAAAAAGTTTTAATTTGAAGGATTTTATTCGATTTTTATAATAGAAACGCATTTTGTAATAGAAATAAATTATTACACTTCAAATCTATCCTTTTTTTTTTTATGTTTTTTTTTCTCTAATTACCTTAAATATCCTAATTCCTAGGTAGCTCCTTGCTTTTATTTTATTTTATTTTTTATAAGCAAATGAGGGAAAAAGGGGAAGGGGGATCAAGGTGGATCATGTCCATTCCTGATTCTTACAGATGAAAGAAAATGGAGATAGGTGAGAATGCTTCCATAACAATTATGAGAAGCGGCCCATTTGACAACAACATGTGCCCGGAGGTTTGAGCTCCTAGAAATCTTGGTCGCAGACCAAGAAGAAAAAGAAGAAAAAAGATAAATTACATCAGCAATAATACCACTTGAGGACCAGTCAGAACAAAAACTAGGATTATTCAAAGCTAATATAGTAACTAAAGAGTCCCCTTCAAGTGAGATATTAGAGAGAGAACAAAAAGATTTTGCTTTGAATAGCAAGCAAAGCAGCTTGAGCTTCCCCTGCATTAATGTCAAGAAGAGGAAGTTTTTTTGCTATAGCCCAACGAATATTTCCTTGATGATCTGAAATAACAGCCGCTGCAGCCATAAAAGAATTACGATCAGCAACATCAAAATTTAGTTTAAAATGCCCAATTGGAGGAGGTACCCAGATAGCTGGAGAATCTTTATCTGACCAAGCCTTTTGATGTATAACAATAGAAGTCTTGATCTGGATTAATAGACTATTCAATTGAGGAACAACTCCATTGTGAACACTATTATTCCGAGCACACCAAATAGCATCAATCGCAATTACCATAGATAATTGAAATTCCTCCACTTCAAGAAAAGGAATACCAAGAAAAAGATTTGGTTTAATAATAGCCTGTATCCAAGATTCAATTGGCAATGCCGCAAAAATAGATGAATCCAAAGGCCATCTTGAAGCTCTCCATATGGCTTTAGCAAGAATACAGTCAAGGAATATATGTTGAATAGATTCTGGAGGCCCCTTGCAAATTGGGCAAATTCGGTCTTCGAAATTAACAGCTGGACTGTATCGAAAAATATTTTCCTTGACTGGAAGAATATTCCATGCTATTCTCCATAATAAATGCTTGTGCCGGTGCTGTAATTTCAGATTCCAAAGGCAGTTCCATTCACTGGAGGAAAGAGGCCCACTGGTATAGGACGATAAACAAGCAGCAATATCATGTGCAGAATTAACTGAAAATAGACCCGTGGGATTTGGAGCCCAAAACCAATCTATTAAAGGAAAACCGCTAGGAATGTGAATCTTGAGAATATGCATAGCAGAGTTATGATCGAAAATCTGAAAGAGGTTATTAGATAACCAAGTTCTAGATCTTGGATCAATCAAACTAGAAACATTAATAGAATGATTAACACAAGAAAAAGGTCTTGGAAGAGGTTTAAATGTAGCTAAAGTAAGAATCCAAGGATTGTCCCAAACATTTAAACCTGAAGTCGCAGAAATAGTTCTACAAGCACCTTGATTAACAATTTCCATATTTTTCAAAATTCCCTTCCATATCCATGATGCTGTTGGATTTCAAGAAACCTCCCATAGATTAGAATTCCGGAGATACTTTGCACAAATGGCAGTGACCCAAAGTGATGTGAACCTCGTCAAGAATAACGAGACCCAACAACGAAAGGGAACCCAAGATCGTTCTATGGACAGATTCGAATGGAAGACCTCGACCCGTTGTTTATGATAAACAAGAACCTCGGTATAATGAAGACGCCACAAACGGTGGTGGAAACTCCGTTTGATAAGTCGAGATGAATGCCACGGGAAATCCCGATAAGTTCGAGTAGTTCTTCAAAGAACCAAAGAGAATAAACCTCACAAGTTTTATGAATAATCAATGTCTGTGTTTTCCATTGCTTATGCACCTATTTAAAGGGTTGAACATTACAAGGAAAAAAACCCTAACATAGAAAACCTAATTAAAGCCGAAAATGGTTAAGGAAATAAATCCTTACCTTGCTAAACACACAATCCTTGCCTTGCTAAACACATAAGACATATAAGGAAATCCTTACCTTGCTAAACACACAAGACATATAAGGCAATAAAGGCTGGACGCCTAGAGTCATAAAGAAAGGAAATAAATGACAACATAAAAGGAAAGAAAATGATGCCTAGAATAGCTACGCAATCCAATCCTTCTAGAATAGACCCAAAATATTTCTTGCCGATTGAATAGCTATGCAATCCAATCCTTCTAGAATAGATCCAAAATATTTCTTGCCAATTCTTAGCCTTGACCGGTCCTTCTAGAACTTGAATCAAGGTGACGATTCTTTGTTGCCCACGTGGATCATGCTCAATGGGCCTCCACGAATTTGCTTGAGCCCATAACTCTTGAATGAGTCCGTTGAGTACATCCTTGAACTTCTTTGCTCGTGCTCTCGTAACCGGCCCAATTGGTACTTGAATGAGATCCTTCGAAGCGGTGCCTTGATCTCCATCACAATAGTAGCTTGTCCTTATTAAGGATTTTCCAACCTAATTTGGCAAGAAGAGCTGCATTGTGATTACCCATAAGTCGAATACCTAGACCTCCAAGTGATTTAGGTGAACAAATCTATGCCAAGCCAGTAGAGAAAGATGATGATTTGAAGTATTGTTAAACCCCCACCAAAATTTCCTAGAAGCATTATCCAAATCTTGGCAAAGTCCTTTAGGAAATTTAAAGAGCGACATGGAGTATGTAGGAATGGAATTAGTCACAGATTTAATCAAAATAGTCTTTCCAGCTTGAGACAAGAGCTTAGATTTCCAACCTGATATACGATTCAGCACCTTCTGTTTAATATCTTCAAATGCAGCAGCTTTGTTTCTATGAAAGAAAAGAGGAAGTCCAAGATACTTTGCATGAAAGAGATATGAAGTGTAATGTATTTCTAATCTCATCTGAGCTTAAATATGCGTTGAATAGCCAAGAAATGCATATATTTTTTTTAATAATAGAAATACATTTTTTAAGAAGAAGTGTATCATTTCATTCTATGCGAAATAAAAATTTTGTGTATACAATATCTTAATTATGTACGTATCCAAATTTTATATATAGTTATAAGATCTTAATTATGTATACGTTGTTATAATAAAACTTATAGATACATTATATTTATTTGGAAAACTTTTATCCTTTCACAAATATATTTATATTATATATTTTGTTTTATATGCTTTATTGTTTATATATTAAGATTTTTTTTTTGTTACACAATAAAAGAAATGTGGAAAAGGCTCGAATAAGTGGCGGAGTGAATAATTTATCTTAATAGGGGCAGAACTAAAATAATAAAATGTAATGACAGTATATATATATATAATATATATATATTATATATATATATAATATATAGTGTTGGAATAGTTTATGGTGAGTACCTGCAAAATAGTACATGTAAGCAAAAGAGCTTGTCGGAGTGCCGAGTAGGAGATAGTTCCGATGCCTAAGTTAGATTTTGACTTTTTTCTAGGAGATGAATCAATAATAGTGTAATTGAGTTCTTTGTTTTCAGAAGACTTTACTTAGATGCCTCAACTTCCTTTTATATGTTTTTCTCCTGTAGTGGGTTCCAGGCATCTCGGAGGTAGTATCGAGATATTGTGGGTTGCTTTGCACTATCCTTGATGGTTGCCCATGTCTTTACACTATTCCCTATATATCCATGATTGTTCCAGGTTGCCCTAGAACTTATGGGAGTGGGCCCGGATCTTTAGAGATTCTCCACTCTTTGGCCTTCTCGGGTACTCAGGGTGTGATGGACACGTTCTCCTTATTTTCAGGAGTTAATGTAGGTGTTTTAATAGGCTTAGTTGGGCTTTATGGACCTCTAGACTTTTTGCTGACATTTGAGCATTTTAACTGTTATACTCGGCCCAGATCCCTAACATTTAGTATAAATAAAAGTATGGTAAGCACAGTTCAAAATAGAAACTATAACACAACATGTGTATAACAAAAGACAAATTTATCAAACCTCATAAATATATGTTATATATAGTTGATATATCAATAAGTTAACATGTATGCACTAGTATTAAAATGAAAAAAAAAAAAAACACAAAATAAAAAGTGTCTAAAATTGCTTCTTAGGCTCTTTTATTGAAACAAAATAATCAAGTATCGAATTTAAATTGAAGCTTTCATAAACTTTTATTTCAATATCAACAATTAAATTATTTGTAAGAACTCATCATTCATTTTATTACGAAGTTTTATTTTAATAATTTTTATAACTGAAAATATTTGTTTAGTAATCGTTGTAGGCACTAGAAAAGTCAAAATAAGATGATTAATCTATCAATAAAATACTATATCTTTACTATAATACCATATTAAAATAATAAAATAAGATATGTGAGAAGTGGATGCGAAGAAAGAGAAAAAATACAACAATTTGAAGTGGTTCAATTCTAGAGATTTACGTCTACTATTAGGAAGAACATGATAGAACTAGATCTTTATTGTTAGATTAGATGACTTCATTATATAGTTATGTTATATGGTCTATTTATAAAAAAAAATGTGATGATGAGGTGGGTTGGGAAAGGTAAAACAAACAGGCAAAAATGCCTAAAAGATAAAATAAAAAATAAAAAGAATATAACAAAACTATTATCCTACATCTAGGGCTGTAATCGAGTCGAGCGAGTCGAGCTTTAAGATTTTCAGCTCGGCTCGTTTAAGAAAATATTTAAACGAGCCGAGCTCGAGTTCGAGCTCGAGCCAGGCTTAAAAACCCCAGCTCAAGCTCGGCTCGTTAGACAATATCCGAGCTCGAGCTCAAGTTCGCGAGTTTTCGAGCTCGATTAAAAGACTTTAACGAGTCGAGTCCAAGCTTGATATAAAGGTTTTTCAAGCCTTAAATGGGCCAGCTATGCTCATTTAAGACTTATTAAGCCTTAAATGGGTAGCTTGGCTCATTTAAGGCTTTTCGAGCCTTAAATAGGCAGCTCGACTCATTTATTAAGTTATAATCTACTTATTAACTTAATGGTATTAGTTTAGTATATGTTAATAATATACATTGTTCATTATAATACTAATTATTTAATTTGAGACTATATTAATAGCATTGCTAAGTATATAATGATAATGAATCAATGATATAAATTATAATGATTAAACTTAACAAAGTTTTATCTTATTCCTATTATTATTTAATCTAGTATTTATATAATTATATGGCATAAGTACAATGTTCGATAACTTAGATCATATGATAATGATAATGATAAGTATATTATGATAATGAATCAATGATATAAATTATAATGACTAAACCTAACAAATTTTTATCATATTCCTATTATCATTTGATCTAGTGTTTATATAATTACATGGCATAAGTGATAAGTACAATGTTGAATAACTTAAATCATATGATAATGATAATAATAAGCCGGTTTATTCGAGCCTTAAACAAGCCGATCTATTTGAGCCTTAATGAGCCAGGCTCGCGAGCCCCTATCGAGCTTAGTCGGGCGAGTCGGATATGTATTACTAACTAATTGAGCGGGCTTTTACAGTAACGAGCGGGTTTATATTGTATCGAGCTCGAGCTCGGGTCGAGTTTAACCGAGCGGGTATCGAGCGCGCTCGCGAACAGGCGGGCTCATTTACAGCCCTACCTACATCATCTAATATAACAGTTGTCAAAATGCAACCTAGTGCCTTATGCCTACCAACAACCTTCCTCCATAATAGAAAAAGAAAAAAAAAAAAAAAAAAAAAAAAAAAAAAAATGAGTACGGAAGTGATTGGAAGTCACCAAAATGTACTTTTGTTTCTATTAATATATACTAAATTGCTGAGCGAAAAAACAAAAAAAGAATTCAATTGCTTTGATTTTTAAATTTGTTTTTTTAACAACCGATAATACCGAACCAAATTGCCACCGCCCCCCCGCGTTTTTTGACTCGGCGCCTGCTCCACTGGAGACTATTTAAATGCTCATCAGCTGTGGCCAAAACCCACCGTGGTAGTAAAATAGAGAGCTAATCCCTTCACAATACAAAAACAGAGTCCGGCCGGCTGGCTTGCCTTCGACGGTGAGAGATGGGATGGAGAGGGATCTTGGGATGTGAGTATGGCATAGTGCAAGCACCGCTGGGGCCCGATATTTCTGGGCCGGAGCTTGTCGCCGCAGTTGCTAACGCCGGTGGACTTGGCCTCCTCCGAGCCCCTGATTGGGTATTTATCTTTTTTCCTTATCAGTTTATTGCCCCAATCATTTTGTCACCATTAATTTGTTTCTTGTTCTAGCCTTCATCTTCATGTGAGTTGGACAGAAGATTTAGATTCAATTGTCTACATTCTACTATTTATAGAGAGCTTAGCTGCAAATTGTTTCCAAAAATCGTCAAAATTAATACTGTGTAGAACTTTGTATCCGTACAATGTTTTGTAAGAATTTTTTTAATGAGCAACTCTCACAAATTTGTAGGCATACACATGAATGAGAGCACAATTTAGAATAAGTTGGGCTTGATGAACTTGTTGAGTTTTTGGCTGTATTTGAACAGTTGAAGAACGAGAGGATGGGAGGAAGATGTTGGATGAAATAGACTATTAACGGATCCGATTTCCTAGAAATTTTATGCTCGAATTGTTAGTAATACAAATAGTAAATGTGAGAGTTTTTATAAAATTTACCTGCCTTAGTAGGTGTGTGGACTGCCCGAGACTTGCTTTAGCAAGTGGGTTCCGTAAAAAATTGCCTACAAAAGTGGTTATGCGGTTATATGGTTAGCGATTATTAGCGGTCCGAAGTTATTAAGCGGAGATGAATGAGAGCTTTAGAATAAGTTCGGCTGATGAACTTGAGTTTGTGGGTGTATTGAACAGTTGAAGAACGAGAGGATGGGAGGAGATAGACTTCTAACCCACATTGTTGTGAACCTTACGTCACCATCTACTACTTATGTCACCACACACCTAAATGACTATGGTAGTTGACACAAAAGAAAATAAATACAGCATCTTTGTCATAGATTGCATGTATGGGACTAAGAAACTATTAAATTTTTCCCTTTTATTACTATTAGATTTATAAAATACACTACTTTTCAAACTTGAAATTTGGAGGGTAGATTGTTTATCTTTTCAAATTAACTTTTGTTTACCAGGAGTCACCGGACTACTTACGGGAGTTGATAAGGAAAACGCGAACCTTAACAGACAAACCATTTGGGGTTGGTGTTGTTCTGGCATTTCCACATGCAGAAAATATAAAGGCTATACTGGATGAGAAGGTAGCGGTCTTGCAAATATCATGGGGTGAATGTTCCAAGGAGCTTGTACTTGAGGCTCATCGTGCTGGAGTCAAACTTGTACCCCAAGTAAGTGTTTTTTTTACCTATTTTTGTTTTGGGAAAACTTCACTTACCCGTCCAAGTATTACGGGTTTTGCAATCATAATCTCAAATTATCAAAATTTTCAGTGTCTGTATTCCATATTTCAACCCCTTTTAATGGTAACTGGAACATGTGCAAAAGGTTTGGGTTAAGGACGATAGTGAAGGTAGTCCTCATTTTCCAAGGGCCATGCATAAAGAATTCATTAATTACCATCATGTTGGACGATAATCGATTCTCTCAGTTAAAAACCTTCAAGTTCAACTGTAATACTGTATATATATGTGTATTGGTTCTGATCATGTGTAACATGTATTTCTATTGGAGGTTGGGAGTTTCGAAGAAGCAAAAAGGGCAGTTGATGCGGGTGTAGATGCAATTATTGTCCAAGGACTAGAAGCAGGAGGGCATGTAATTGGTCAGGTATCATGCTTGTTGCTTTTGCAAGTATTGTTACATTCTTGTGCAATTATACATTTATTAATTATGACTTGTTGGTTGGGATGAAATTCTTCTACAATTTATAGATCTAGTATTATATTATATACAATTCCTTAAATTGCAATCGTTGATTTCAAAATAAATAGTTAGAAGTTTGCCACATCAATATTAATCAAAGATGTGATTCATAGATGAAATTCAGGGTTTTTTTTTTTTTTTTTTCTTGGTTCTTTGCTTTTCAATTGTAATGCTTGTTAAATTGAAGAGAAATGTTATTTTGCATTTGCCCAACATACTTAGTTGTCATGGTATGTTCAATCTACCCTTGAATTTTTTTTTTTCCTTTCAATTAAGATTGATCTAAGGATGGATTTGACCCCTTGTCTTGTTCAATTATTTATAGGAGGGTTTGATATCATTATTGCCTAGGGTGGTTGATCTTGTTGGGGATCAAGATATACCCGTTATCGCTGCCGGGGGTATTGTGGACTCACGTGGTTATGTTGCGGCGCTGGCCCTTGGTGCTCAAGGTATCTGCCTAGGCACAAGGTTTGGAATATTTCAATTTACATGAAGCAAATTTAAACAACTCATTTATTGCTTTTAGAGAGTTATGCTGCCATGACATAGAGGGGTTTCTAGGTGATGATGCAAATGAAATTATCATATTTGTTTCACAGTGGATATCAAAAAGTTTTTATTTATTTTTTTGGATGAATGAGTTTTTTTACAATAGTAAACTTAAAGTTTACAACACTCCAGAAAATTTGGAAAACAACTGCAGATCAGCAGCTAACCAATCAAGACACATTTACACTGAAAAGCAAGACCCATATCCTCTGTTATCTACAACCAAATTTTCTATACAATCACAGAAAAAACGAACACTATAAACTTCATAAGACATCATTCTCTCTACTTGTCAGATATCTGCCTTTAGAAACAACTTGCATTCTAACTTCCCATCGAATCTTCTGAACAATCTTCTCTTCAGTTTGCACTTGGTTTCCATATCTTATATTATTCCTCTCCCTCCGTATATTGCAAATTGAAGCACTTAAAGCAGAGTCTGAATAACACTGCTTTCAATTAAATCTTCCCAGTCTATTGAAGGGTCATCTGTTAAGCACTTAAGTTTGTTGCCCAAACCCTTTTGCTAAAACTGCACTGAAAGAATAAGTGACCTCTCGCTTAAATGCACCTTCTACAAAAATCACAAAGAACATTCCCACCACAATCTCAACTGAGTAATCTCTCCCCTGTTGTGAGTCTATCACGAGCTGCCAGCCACAAGATGAAAGCTTGTCTAAAAAAACCAGATTTTAACTTTGTTGCATATGCTGTATTATTTTTGACAATTCTTATTTAGCAGAATAGGAATGCCTTAAGACATAGCAATTCTCCTCCTTTGTCTGAAGATCAGCTTCTGCAGAAAATTAAGTGGGATGTTAGATGTCGTGTTATGGAGAAAGGCAAATATAAAAGGACTGAGGGTAATGAGTGTATTTGTTGTAATAGGGAGATTGATTGTCAAATTTTAGTTTAGTTTCGGTTGGTTGTTTGTGAGATGAGAGTTTTAGTTTATAAGACTTTGCAGCTTGTTTTTTAGTCTGTTTCTTAGTCTGTTTCTGCTCTGCTGCATAAGCGTAAAGAGTTTTGTTTGATATTGTTGACAATATTTACAAGTCTTGGTTGAATCTTTAAACTTGTTGGATACTTTTATGGTTCTTTTATAATTATATATAAAGTATTTATAGTAAGAATTTGGTTGCAGGTTTGTTGCAACTAGGGAAAGCTATGCTCACCCTACTTACAAGAGGAAGTTAATAGAACTTGACCAAACAGAGTATACCGATGTATTTGGTCGGGTAAGGTGGCCTGGTGCACCGCATCGTGTCCTGCAAACACCTTTCTTCAATCAGTGGAAATCCCTTCCTCTTCATGAGAATGAAGCCAACCAGCCTGTTATAGGTCGTTCAACAATACACGGCGTGGTGAGAATTTACTTTTGCCATATTTTGATCGATAACAACAATTTATTTATTTTTAATCCTTTTTATGGATTGATTCATTACAAAGAATGGTTTTTCTTTTTTTTCCTTTTTTTTTATTTTTTAAAATTTTGTCAAATCACGATTTTAGGGCAAGACGTCTAGCCCTGATACAACTAGACAAGGATGTATCACATAAAATTTTGTCAACTGAAATGAGGTGAATTGTCAAATCACGATTCGAACTCATGATGTCTCTGATATTAACTTAAAGTGCGCCACTTCTTTCAAAAGTTTAAACGGATAAGAACGGGTGAATTTAATTATTTAATTAATATTTTAACAATCTTCACTTTTTTTTATCAGGAAAAAGAAATTCGCCAGTTCGCAGGTACTGTTCCAAATGTGACGACCACAGGTGACATTGAAAGCATGGCGCTGTATGCTGGCCAAGGCGTAGGGCTTATCCAAGAAATTTTACCTGCCGGTGAAGTGGTTCAAAGACTGATCGAAGGGGCTCAACATCTGATTCACAACAAATTGAGTTCAGCATAAGCAAAGGTTGAGAAAGTCCTTGTAGCAAAATTATAACACCCAAATTAATAGCTTCCAAAATGTTGTTGATATTGGAAATTCGGGTACTGTATGTGAGCCTGTCTAGTTGCTTTCTAAGCTTTCTATCCTAATAAGTGGGAATAAGTTGAGTGATAATCAAATAAAGGACGTCGTCTGCGTTTTGTTGGTGAGTTTTGTATATAGTTTGACCTTTCCAGAAAATTTCTATATTCCACTTTAAAAACGTCGGTGATAATTTGCAATTTCTTGGATATTATTTCGTTTGGATTGGGTTGACAGGAATGATTAGGAATGGTGTTTTTGACTTTGTTGAGTTTGCAATTGAAACGCAAAATTACCCCGAAAATTTAAAGTTGATGGATACGCGTGGCCTAGAATGTTTGTCCTCGAGATTCCTATGATATTGATGACACCTTTTTTTTCTTTTTTTCAATTTTTTTTTTAAATTTTTTTTCTAATATTTTAAGATTTTTAATTTTTATTTTTATTAAGCAGAACCACGTGTCAGTGCGTAGAGTTCCGTTAAATAATTTGATGAAAGATGAAAAGAGGTACCATATATGTTTTTAATCAAAATTGAAGTATCATCTATAATAAAAAATGAAACTGAGGTGATTTTTAAAATCTAAACCATGTGGTACAAAGCACCGACAACAGCTTGAGCTAGCAAGGAATTTCCTTGGATTTTTTCTTATATGTTGTTAAGCAAATTTTTTTATTTTTTCAATTCAAATAAACTTTTCAATAGCTTCCTTTATTATTTTTTTATATCATCTAAATATTCTTAAAATTAAAGAGTAATGCTACAAATTCTTATTTTTCTACATCCATTTATCCACACATAAATAGCTCTTAAAACCACTATTCAATAAAAATCTATTACAAATTCAATAGTAATGACCTGCATTTAATTTCATTATATTTTTTTCTTACACAAAACTTGAAATTAAATCTAAAAAAAAAATTACAATACATATATAATAAAATACTCTTCCAACTTTTCTCTGTAATAGCAATAAATACTCTTGGTTATCTTGATCAAAAGCTAGACTTAAAAGATACAAATGACCAAATTGCTGTCTAAAAGCAATGCTAATGTAGAGTAGAATATTGGTTTAATCAAATCACACCTATAGGCTATAACAAATATGTAGAGAGCCAATTTGCTTCTTTGTTTGCATGCTTTAAACATTTCCAGCAAGGAGAACATCGGCAATCAACTTGTCCAAATTCTGGTAAGAAGAACCACCAGGCTTGACAGCCTCTTCCGCCTTAGTCTTCCACTCCATTACCTTCCTCTTCATATCTTTACCCTTATCACCCTCCATTAACTCCCTCACAAGCTTCTCAACATTATCTCTCTTAACATCATCATCTATCTCCATCCCAATGCCCCATTCAACGCAAGAATACCGGCAGTTTGTCTGTTGCTCAGCACCGAAAGGCCAAGAGATCAGCGGCACTCCCCCACACACGGTTTCGAGCGTTGAATTCCACCCGCTATGCGTTAAAAACCCTCCGATCGATGGGTGCTTCAGGATTTCTTCTTGAGGACACCAACTTGCTAACATGCCTCTATCTTTTGTTTCGGCAACAAACTCCGGAGGAAGAATAGCTGAATCGCCTACCACAAGATCAGGCCTTATAATCCACAAAAAGGATTTCTCGCTGTTGCTTAATCCCCACGCAAACTCAATGAGTTGTTGGGGCGTCATGACAGTTATACTCCCAAAATTTACGTATACTACCGAGTTGGGTTCTTTTGAATTTAGCCACTCAACCAACCCGGGCAGTTCTTTCCATAGATTGGACCCTATTGATTTAAGTCTCTCATCTTTGATCTGATCAGCAAGCAACAGAAGTGGACCGATTGTGTATATGCGAGGAAGCAAGGTCGAGAGAGCATCCAAAACGTCTTGTTCAAATGGGTCAAACGTGTTCAAAATGATAGCTGAAGCTCTCAAACATCTCTCCACTTCACGGATGATGAAGTTGAGCATCATGTCGTTCTCTTCTGTAGTTCTAATGAAACTTGGCAAATCCTTCAGACGGATGTTTTTCATCCCGGGAATCCAATCGATTGTGGTTTCTAAATACCCATTTGTTATATAGCTTGCATCTGCGAATCATATCAACGTTTGTGAATGGCTTACTCCAAAATTAAACACTAAGCATATAAGTACTGGATAATATATAAGTTACCTTTGAGGGGAGTTAAACCTCGTTCAATTAGATGGGTGAAATGCATATAGGCCAAGCTGCCGCAGGCGCTAGGTGTCCATAAAATAACATTTGGAATTCCAAATTCTTCAGCAGCTTCAAGAGTGAAGGTCATGGAACCATCAGAGATGATACACGTCACAGGCGGCACGTGGGAAGAGGAAGTGTCGTTGAGTTTGTAGAGAAGGTTGCGAAGTGGGACGAGGCAATTCTTGGACGTGGCATCGATAAGAGCGGCAAAGTCTTGGCTAACATCAGCATCGGAAGGTGGGAGGCCATCGGAGATGGTTTCAAAGCGGAAGTCCGGCAAGCCGTCAAGAGAGTCAGAGCCTCTGGACTTGAGTAAGCGTTTGTGGTTGTAATCGGTGTTGACAAAGGTTATGTGAAAGCCTTTGTGGTGGAGGAGTTTCGCCACCTTGAGCATTGGGTTTATGTGACCCTGAAGTGGGTATGGAACGCAGACAGCATGAGGACTCATTTCTTTTTTCTTCTTCTTTGGGTTTTTTCTCCAATAATACGTGAACTAAATTTTAGAAGTGCCACACAAAGGCAGAATAGGAAACCAGTTTTCTCCGTGAGTAGTGTATTTTGATCGAGGTATAAAGTGGGAATTAGTGCGAGTTCAAGTGAAACTATATACAGAAGGAGACCGCAGCGTCAAACAATTGAAAGGGAAAAAAAAATGGCTATGGGAAAAAGATGGTGGGGGTGGTTTAAGAGGAATGCTGGAGGTGATGCTGGGATCCCTCCAGCATTCCTCGTGGTTTAATTGGACGTTGACCTTCTCAATTCCCTCTCAGCTGCATATCGGTCTACGCACCCTTTCCTTTACTTTTGCTACCCTAATAGTAGGACAGTACAAACCCTACACGGCTCTTTCTTTCCTCTTCTTATACAAATTTTGGTCTCTGACGGCGTGCTCACCATCTCTCCTGACCATTCCCTCTTTTTCCACTATGTCGTCGTATATGCTATAATTTCTTCTCTCTTTCTCCACGCGCGTGTATTTGTGTTGAAAGATTCATGAACCTTATTTTATCTTGTAGTGGAAACATTTTATTCTCTCACATGTAGTTTTGGAATTAGTCTTCCTTTTATTTGGGTGATAATTACTTTCCGTACCACATTTGAATATGATTGTTCTTTTGAGAAATAGTTGGGCATGTTTGACAACCAACTCCAACTTCAATTTTAATTCTACTTCAATTTTTTTAAAAAAATATTCACACTTTTTATATCACATCAACTACTTTTAATAATTTTTTTTTTTATTTTTTATATCACATCAAATATTTTTTTATTACCATTCAAATAAAATACTCACTAAAAAACAAAAAAATTTACTTTTCCATACAAAAAATTTACCACAGTGAAATCACTCAATAGTGGAATTGAGTCCGATGCCAAACGAGGCCTTGGTCATACGCCTATTTTGTCCTTTGTGTTTCACTTGTACGCATCAACCCATACCTTCCAAAACACACCTCTCTCCGCCACTCAAAAACCATTATTTTATCACAAAAAGTATTATTAGTATTTTTACACTCCAAACATCACTGTAGAAGAGACACACACATGTCGCTACTTTTTTTTTTTTACAATTGCATAGCGACTAGAATAGAGAAGTCATGAATTATTTCTTTGCACTTAAGAGTCTATTAGAAATCAATCGAGTTATTTATTGTTCTTTTGAGAAGATTTATTTCTTAGTCTAGGACTGACATAGTTAAGCTATATCAACTCAGGTATTTGATAGTACTAGACAGCCTATTCAACTGCAATATCGAGGTAAGAAACATTCTTGACCCTTTTAAGTGTAATTCCATTGCATGATTTAACATAAATGATCTTTATTACCTTATGCAAAACATTTCTTTTATGTTATTCTTATATTTAGTTGAAATGATGACACATGCATGAAATTCATCTATAAAGATGTTTAAATTTTTAAATTTACTCTTTGTCACTCAAATTGGTATGGATACAACGTTTGACTTTTATAGACATTTTTCTAATTGGAAGATGATTGTTTTAAAGAAATTCTATTTATGAGAAGTTCTAAATAAGAAAAATTCTAGTAAAGTGAAAACCCTCCCACATATTGTCCTAAACAGTTTTATGAGAAGTGATTTATTATGATAAGGACACGTGTGTGGAGGAGATAATTTTGGCCCTAGAGATGTTTACAGATGTATGAGCTATATACTGTTGCTTGAGATGGAAGCGCAACTGCTGAAGGACGTTAAGAATGAGGTAATTCATCGATACGTTATGTTAAGTGCACTTTGATTAATTAGCTGACAGGCAAGTCTACGGCTACAGTCACTGCCATGGTCACAAGGACCATGCAACCCTAGTACACAGCGCGTAATAGTATACATGGACCCTATTATAAGAATAAATGTGATAACCTATGAATGTGTTTTATGATTGTTCTATTGAGAATTAATTATTTATAGAATAAGATGGTACCCGTATATACAATATGATATGCATTAAATATGCTTTGTAGGGATTTCAAGAGGAAGATATTTTAAGGATATTTATTTTTAAAAAAAATGAAGTTAACTCAACCGTTTTATGGTTGAGAATTTTTCTTACTGAGTATTTTTCGCCCACCCTTACTATGTTTTGTTTTCAAGTTATGAGCAAAATAGTCTAGGAAGTTGGAATGGTGGCGGGACTATTTAGGACTTCATGCATTTTTATTATTATTAATTTATTTGCAATAAGTGCTTTGGCACAGTTTCCACGACTATGGGTTTTTCAATAAAGAACATTGTATCAATTTAACATATCGTTTCCGCATTAAGAGATTCACATTTTTATATGACCCTATTAATTTACCTTTCCTATTGCATTTATCATTTTATTTAGTTTTCGCTTTGATAGACCTTATTAACTTTGCGCCTTTGCAATGGTAAGTCAACGAACACAACCCTCCGTAAGTTGGGGGTGTTACATAAGATCAATGAACAAAACAATATGATCCTAGGATATGAAATATCTTACAAAGCTTCGTATAGATTATATTCGTTGAAATACATACAATACAATGGGTGTTTGTTAAATGGTTAGAGAGATTTTTGTTTTGGAATATTAATAAGAAGTGATTGATGTGATATAAAGTAGGAAGAATGTTGTAAATTTTTTGTATGAAAAAGTAAAAAAGTTTTGTTTTTTAGTGAGTTTTTTAATTGAATAGTGATAAAAAATAAATGATATGATATAAAAAGTAAAAAAAATTATTAAAAAGTGATTGATGGAATATTAAAAGTGGTGTTGATTTTGAAGAAAAAAAAATGGGAGGAGAAAGTGTTTAGCAAACATGCCCAATATCGTTTCCTACCACCACTCAAAAAACATGTTTATTGGACGCAATGTCAAAATTATAAAAGACTTGAGTTTGTGTTAACTAATTTTAAGTGGAATGATTGCCCACTGTCCACCATTATTTCAACAATCCAGTAGCTCCCAATTTTTTTTATTGAATGCTTATGTTTAAAGACTCTCAGAAACAACTATTTAAAAGGCAAGTAAAAGTACCATGAAAAGTAATGACTTGTCATCGTACCAATCCTCGGTTTTCTAGACCTCAAAAATTCAGTTGAGAGAAAAATGTTCATTGGCCCTAAACTAATGGAGCCACTGGTAATACGAAAATCCTCTTTCCCGTTCCCCTGTTTGAATTAGAGGAAAAAAAAAGGGTAATATGAGAACTTTTTTTCTGTTTTTTTTTTTAAAAAATTTTTGATTTTTCATGAACTACCTTTTATAATTTCTTTTAAATTACCATCAAATCAAGCTGGGTTTTAGAAAAATTTAAACTTTTCCATGCATGCAGTTAATGAGTGATATTTTGAGCAATTTTTAACTAAACTCTAGTAGTAGATATTTCTAAGAGCTAGGGGATGTAAAGTATCAATGGCATTTGATCTGAAATTACATAAATAAAATTAAAGGTATGTACATATTTATTTATCCCCTTTTCCCTATTAAGATCACCGTAAAAAGATATTAAAAAGACAACGAATAAAGGAATGATAACTCAACAGTCTAAATTCAAAATTTATTCACTATTTATTACAACTTGAGGCCTAAATTCGAAATTTCACAATGTAATTTCAAATTCAGATGCTTAGTTTTTGAAGCGCATGCATTTAGCAAATTGTTGTGAGAATAAGAAGACTTGTCAAAATGTTATGTCAAATCCTACTGTAACTCTAAATTAAGGGTCTAAAATCAAGATTGGATCAACAAGTTATGATTTCGACAAAATTGTTAGGACCACAAAGTTCATGCATTTCTTAGGCTCTTTCTACTTTAATTTGAAACTTCTAAGTGATCCTTGACAGCAAATCTTAAAACCTTGAGTCCTTGACAACAATGGTCATCCCATATATATATATAATACCCTTGTCATTATCACCAAATTAACTTATTCTTGGTTTTGTGGTTCTACTTGCTTACCTGACTACTACTTTTCTAGTTCTTCACTTCAAACTTTGATCAGTCCAAATAAAATGTTCCCCTGGCTCTAATTATTGGCGAATGGAATATGGAAACAAAAGTTTTTCTTTTCTTTTCTTTTATGAGCATGACAAAAACTATATACTTTAGGGAAATGTTATTTTACATTCTATTAATATTTTTTCAACATATTCAGCTGACGTAGCATATTTACTACACCCTTAAATCAATCGTAATTAAAAAGAAAAAAAAATCAAAGTGGATTATGCATAGCACGAGAGCTGATCGTATCCTGGAAAAATGTTGAGTGAATGCAAAATAGTAGTTCTCTATATTTAAAGAGCAAAGTTCAATTATCCATGCACAAAAAAAAAAAAAGGAAAAAAAAATTAGAAAAAAAAAGGAACAAAAAGTTCAAAGTTTCGCAACCTAGCTAACTACACTTTCATAGATTGTTTTTTTTTTTTTTTTTTTTTTTTTAAGAAAAAAAAAATTTAATGAAAGATACAAAAATATAGTTTTCATGAACTATCTTTTAATTTCCTTTTCACGTTTACCAATGATGACATTGAACCAAAAATATTATATAACACAATGATAAACTTAATTACTCCATTGGTGAATCAGGGGTATCCAGGGCTAAATTCAACATAAATGATACGTAGTTAATAATGCTTTGTGACTTATCGTTCATCGATCCTCGCTTTGTAACAAGTCACTTTTTTGTTTTTGGTTTTGTTTTTAATTTTTAAATTATTTTTTTACGCTTCGTAGTAATTAAATTACTTGGCTTAAGAATGCCGTGCCTCATGCCCCATGGTGTAGAAATAGGCATGATCGATGGAGATATTAAATCTTTGAAGGAAATACAGAAAGCTGTTGTGAGAATACTACCACTTCTGACACTGCCATTTCACCAACTAGTGTTTAATTATTTTTACAAGATTCTCACGACGAAGTTCAGCCATGTCTTGGGTTTCTGCTTTGAAACTTCTGGGTACGTACGTGGTCCTTGATGTTGCCAATTTGAAGGCCTTTGTATACCATGCCAAAAGTACTCCCAAAATGATGCAAATTGTTTTTATAGAAATTGTCAGTCGCTCAAGTTTTTGCTACGAAAGTCGTCTACGTACGTTGCGCCAAATGAAGTAGATATATATTTTGATATGATTATTTAGCATCTTGTGAAATAATGGAGAGAAATATAGCAATAAGTATATATTATTGGCATTGTTCCCCAAGAAATATTGAGCTCTCAAGTATGAAATTCAAAGGACCTTCATTGGGAATATTACATGAGGATAACATCTTGAGTTGGTAATGTTGATCAAATTAAATAAAATTTAAACATTAAACACTTTGAATTGGCCTAAGAATTAATCATTTGGTAATCTCTCCCCCCCCCCCCCCAAAAAAAAAAGTAATATTTTTGACAATATTTACAAATGCTGGTTGAATCTTTAAACTTGTTGGATAATTTTATGCTTCTGTAAAAATTATATATAAAGTATTTATAGTAAGAATTTGGTTGCAGGTTTGTTGCAACTAGGGAAAGCTATGCTCACCCTACATACAAGAGGGAGTTAATCGAACTTGACCAAATAGAGTATACCAATGTATTTGGTCGGGCAAGGTGGCCTGGCGCGCCGCAACGTGTCCTGCAAACACCTTTCTTCAATCAGTGGAAATCCCTTCCTCTTCATGAGAATGAAGCCAACTAGCCTGTTAAAGGTCGTTCAACAATACACGGCGTGGTGAGAATTTGCTTCTGCCATATTTGATCCATATCAACGATCTGTTTTTTTTTTTTTCCTCCCTACTTTAGGCTAAAAATTTGTATAGAGTATGCTGTTTTAGTGGGAGGCCATATATTTCTCCGGGAAAACTTTACTTACCATTCTTGATATTTTCTCACTTTTGTAATTATACCTTTAAAATTTTTATTTTAAAAAGTGTTAATTTAAGGTTACCATCTTTCAAAAGTTTGCAAAGTCAACCATCTCGTCCAAATTTAGCGTGTAATCCCCAAAATATCCATGTCTTTTTGTTTTTTGTTTTTAATTTTTAATTATTAAATCAATATAGTTTTATAATTTTACAATTATCTTAGGAGTATTTTGAGAATTTCACTTATCAATGTGGACGGGAGGGTTGACATTGTAAACTTCTAAAAGATGGTAACTCTAAATTGATATTTTTTAAAGTTTAAGGGTATGATTGCAAAAATGATGAAACATCGGGATGGTAAGTGAAGTTTTCTTTATTTCTATACTTATCTTTGTAGATAAATCATCACTTATTTCAAAAGCTTAAACTAATAGGAATGGGTGATTACGTGTTAACTGGAATGAGGTGAAATGTGAATTCATGATTCGAACTCATGACTTCTATCTATGATACTAAGTTAAAGTGCCACTTATTTCGAAAGTTTAAGCAAATATATATAAACAGATGAATTTAATTATTTAATTAATATTTTAACAGTCTACTTTATTTTTTTATCAGGAAAAAGAAATTAGCTGGTTTGGGGGCACTGTTCCAAATGTGACGACCACAGGTGACATTGAAAGCATGGCGCTGTATGCTGGCCAAGGTGTAGGGCTTATCGAGGAAATTATACCTGCCGGTGAAGTGGTTCAAAGACTGGTTGAAAGGGGCTCAACATCTGATCCACAACAAATTTAGTGCCGCATAATCCTTAATTGTAGCAAAATTAACACCCAAATTAATAAGTTGTTGATATATCCGTGTCTAGTTACTTTCTAAGCTTTCTATCCTAATATGTGGGAATTAGTTCAGTGATAATCTAATAAAGGACAGTCGTTTGTGTTTTGTAGTTTGACCTTTCCAGAAAATTTCTATATTCCATTTTAATAACATCGGTGGTAGAATAGAAAAAAAAAAAATCGGTGGTAATTTGCAATATCTTGGATATTATTTCGTATGGGTTGAAAGGAACGATTTATTTATTTTTTTTCTTGTTTTTCCCTTTTCCTTTCCTTTGGGTTAAGTTGGTTGATAGGAAAGCATTTTATTTTAATTTTTCCGTAAAAGAAGAAATTTGGAGTTCAACCCCTTTGCTGGTGTTAGAAATTTTTTGCTGCTCCATAACGTAATCCACTAGACAAGTTTGACAAGTGAATCTAAACCATACAGTCATACTTCTTATGTAGCTAGACATACAAACAAATCCTATAAAAAAAGATTTGTTAATGCAGAGCGGGGTCGAGGATGAATTTAAAACTCTTAATGGATTTATAGTTTATACTTGTTGGGATGGAGTGTTCCCTACACATGCATATATTTAAGAAAAATGTTATTCACCATTCTCGAGTAGTATTTTCTTTCTTTGTTTTTGGTTTTTTATAAAACAGTTGAATGTGAACATTTACCTCATAGACAAAATTTTTTTTTTTTTTTGAGATGAACTAGGATGTTCTCATTAAATCATAAAATATCAGCTTGCTCAGCAAGTACAAGTGATTGGATAACAGTAGGACACGTCCCATTCCAAACAAAATTTATAGATTGCTGAATTGCAAATTTTGCCAGCCGGTGAGCTGCCTCGTTGGCCTCTCTTCGAACATGTGTCGTCAGCCAGAATTCTAGTCCATTTAACCGAACTCGGCAATCAGCAAGTAGTTGCCCATAACGTCGCCAAGAAGGTTCCTCCTGCCCAAGACCCTGCACGACCTCTAAGGCATCACCTTCCAAAATAATACGCTGAAAACCTTGTTCGCTACAAAAGACAACCGCCTTCCAAGCTGCCACCGCTTCAGCTATGGTAGGATCATTGATAAAAGGGATTGTGCCACACATAGAAGCCACCACCCTACCTCTTGCATCACGGGCAAGCACCCCCACCCCCATGGAATTTGAATTGCGATCAAGGGCGGCATCCCAGTTGACCTTAAGCACTCCTTCTGGAGGTGTTTTCCAGTGCTGTCGGACTGGCTCAATGGAGGTTGCTGGACCGGGCTCCTTATTGGCTTGGTGAAAAACTTCCAAGGCTGCACTGGTGCTCTGGACCAGCAAGGCTGGTGAGGAAAGAGGCCCACCAAAAACAACGTTATTTCGTCGAAGCCATATACGCCGTGCCACGCATGCTACAATATTAAAATCCTCCAGATCGAGCTTGTTCAACCAGTTTTCCACTAGCGACAGCCCATCCTCAGCAGAGAAAGAGAGTTTTTGAATTTTTTGTTACACTCCATCCATACCGCTTTGGACGAGTCACATTCCCAAATGATATGCACTGTAGATTCAGCCTTTAATCCACACATAGGGCAGTCTGGGTCTGGGACAATCTTCCTGATGAGAAAAGGTTTCCCTTCGTAGGGAGTGAATTATGACACAAACGCCAGAGGAAAGTTTGAACCACACCTGGAACGTCCACCTGCCAGACCCGCTTCCAGATCTCTCGTGAGTTAGATGGCCTAGAGCACTCCCCATCTGCACAAATTCGCCTCTCCTTTTCAATATGGTAGGCGCTCCTTACCGTAAAAATTCCGCTGGTGTTGCCTCGCCAGATGAGTTTATCGGGTTGGTCACCCGAACTAAGAGCTAGACTTGCATATGCTTGCTGCCTCACTCGGATTGAAAATACGCTCAATGAGTGCCGTGTTCCACCACCTTGTATCAGCATCAATTAAAGCTGCCACCTTCGCATCAGCACCTAGAATATTCACAGGGGACTGAATTTTATAAGAAGAAGGACAGGGGAGCCATTGATCTTGCCAAATTTTTATCGTAGTCCCATTACCAACACGCCATATGAGGCCCTCATGGAGAAGAGCTCGAGAATTACAAATGCTTCGCCAAGCATAGGAAGGTCGGTTACCCAATTTTGCTTCTAAAAGATTGCTTTGAGGGTGGTATTTTTCCTTAATGATTTGTGCTGCTAGGGAGTCGGGAAACTGAATCAGGCGCCAACCTTGTTTTGCTAACATAGCAAGGTTAAAACATTCTAGGTCCCGGAACCCTAATCCTCCTTGAGATTTCGACCGCCCCATTTTCACCCAACTTGTCCATACCACAGGGGAGACTTTTTCTTTTTGTCCCCAATAAAATTGGCACATTAACGAATTTAAAACCTTACAAAGTGTTTTTGGGAGCTGGAAAATACTCATTGCATAAGTTGGAATGGCTTGAGCGACTGCTTTGATAAGGATCTCCTTGCCCTTTTGAGACAAAAATCTCTCTTTCCAGCCATTCAGCTTTGCTCGGACTCTCCCTTCAATTCCTGCAAAGGAAAGTTTCTTATTGCGTCCCACCATTGTTGGTAGTCCTAGATATTTTTCATAGGACTGTGAAGAAGATCCGCCTACTATGGAACAGATATGATTTCGAAACTCCTGCCGGGTATTTTTGCTGAAAAAGATGGAAGTCTTTCCTTTGTTGATCGTTTGCCCGGAAGCCTTTTCGTATCTTTCCAGCACCTCATGTATGTTGCACCACTCCCTAAAAGTAGCTCTGCAGAATAGTAAGCTGTCGTCGGCGAAGAACAAGTGACTCAATTGAGTGCCTCCCCGTGCTAAAGAGAGCCCCGAGATTTTGCCGTCTCTGCCCGCTTGCACAATGAGGGAACTTAACCCCTCCGCACAAAGGAGGAAAAGATAAGGGGAGAGGGGATCACCTTGGCGGAGTCCGCGTGTGGGAATAATACACCCTTGGGGGGATCCATTGACCAGAATAGAGTAGGAGACAGAGCGGACACATGTCATTATAAGAGACACCCACCTGTCCGCAAAACCCAACTGTCGCATCACTGCTTCAAGAAAATCCCACTCCACCCTATCGTACGCCTTACTCATATCCAGTTTAATAGCCATATATCCTTTCCTGCCTTGCATTCGGGATGCCATGGTGTGAAGCGCCTCATAGGCTACCAAAACATTATCGGTGATTAGCCGCCCAGGAATAAAAGCACTCTGAGTGTTAGAGATGATCTCTGGGAGAATAGACTTCATCCAGTTTGCCAAGACTTTTGCAATCAGCTTATAAAGGACATTGCAGAGGCTGATTGGTCTGAAATCAGCCACTTTAGTAGCTGGAGTGACTTTAGGTATTAGGGCAATAAAAGTAGAATTCAGATCAGCTGCCATAATACCTGTATTCAAGAAACTCAGCACTGCCTTTCGGACTTCATGCCCCACCACAGCCAGTGTTTTTGATAAAAGCACGCTGCATACCCATCCGGCCCAGGAGATTTCAGGGGGTGCATCTGTGAAAGAGCTTGGTCAATCTCCTCTGGTAAGAAATCCCGAAGTAGATGGTTGTTCATTAACAACGTGACTCTGGAAGGAACAGCTGCTACACACTCCTCAATCGCAACAGGTGAATCCGTTGAAAGGAGATCCTGGAAAGGAGAATAATAATGAGTAAAATTTCTCATATTTTAATGACATATCTTTAAATATAGTCCACATTTTATAACGCGCATGTCACTAGCTAACACATTATTGAGCTTTCCTTTTTTGGGCCAAGTCATTTGCGAGCAGATGTAATTAATTATTGTAATTAAAAAAAATTAATTACAAAATTATCACTTATTTTTCAATGGCCGGCTCCTCTTCATTTTAAAGAAAATAGAGAGAATCCGTTGTAATTATTCTTTCTTTAATCTAAAAAAAATTAAAAAATTGTCCGGCGAGCATCATTGGCTAGATATGATTGTTGGCTCGTTGCACATGTCGTAACAGCTTTTTGTTTTTTGGATTTTTCAATACCCCTTGACGGGTAATGAACAAGGGTTGCTTTTGCTTATAATTTTTCTTAACCGGCCTGTTGCCGATTTCACGTATTATTGGATCGGAGAAGCTAAAATAATTTTTCTATGCGAAGAAAAAATCAAAGAAGAAGAAAAAAGAAAGTAAATTCTCTAAATATATAGTCCTCATATTGTGTGCGCGTGATCTAGAGAGAAAGAGAGCAATGACTCCTCATATTGTTTGCGTTCCATTTCCAGTTCAGGGTCACATAAACCCAATGCTCAAGCTGGCCAAACTCTTCCACCACAAAGGCTTTCACGTAACCTTTGTCAACACCCACTACAATCACAGGCGCTTACTCAGCTCCAGAGGCCCCAACTCTCTTGACGGCTCGCCGGACTTCCGCTTTGAAACCATCCCCGATGGCCGGCCTCCCACCTTCCGACGCCGATGTCAGCCAAGATATCCCCACTCTTGTTGATTCCATCTCCAAGAATTTCCTCCTCCAAATTCGCGATGTTATCTCCAAACTCAACGACACTTCCTCTTCCCACGTGCCGCCTGTGACGCGTATGATCATCTCTGATGGTTCCATGGCCTTCACTATTGAAGCTGCTGAAGAATTTGGAATTCCAAATGTCATTTTCTGGACACCTAGCGCCTGCGGCTCCTTGGCCTTTATGATTGCCGCCATCTAATTGAACGAGGTTTAGTTAAAGGTAACTATATTTATCCACTTATATATATACGCCAGTGTTTAAAAGACATTCACAAACGTTGATATGATTCGGAGATGCAAGATATCTAACAAACGGGTATTTATAAGAAACCCAATCGATTGGATTCCTGGGTTGAAAAACATCCATCTGAAGGATTTTCCAACTTTCATTAGAACTACCGATGAGAACGACATCATGCTCAACTTCGTCGTCCGTGAAGTGGAGAGATCTTCATCAAGAGCTTCAGCTATCATTTTGAACACGTTTGACTCCTTCGAACAGAATGTTTTGGATGCTCTCTCGTCTTTGCTTCCTCGCGTATACGCCATCGGTCCACTTCCGTTGCTTGCTGATCAGATCAAAGATGAGAGACTTAAATCAATAGGCTCCAATCTATGGAAAGAACGGCCAGGGTCGGTGGAGTGGCTAAATTCAAAAGAACCCAACTCCGTACTATATGTAAATTTTGGGAGTATAACTGTCATGACGCCCCAACAATTCATTGAATTTGCGTGGGGATTAAGTAACAGTGAGAAATCCTTTTTGTGGAGTATAAGGCCTGATCTCGTGGCAGGCGAATCAGCCATTCTTCCTCTCGAGTTTGTTATTGTAACAAAAGATAGAGGTATGTTGGCAAGTTTGGTGTCCTCAAGAAGAAATCCTGAAGCACCCGTCAGTTGGAGGGTTTTTAACGCATAGCGGGTGAAATTCAACCCTCGAAAGCGTGTGTGAGGGAGTGCCAATGATCTCCTGGCCCTTCTTTGCCGATCAACAGATAAATTGCCGGTATTCTTGCACCGAATGGGGGATTGGGATGGAGATATATAATGATGTGAAGCGAGATGTGGTTGAGAAGCTTGTGAGGGAGTTAATGGAGGGTGAAGAATATCTGCTAAAGAATATCTGTAGCAGCGTATTCTTTTAACGGCATTTACCCCAAACACTGCTAAAGAATATCTGTAGCAGCGTTTTCGGGGGATGCCGTTCATTTGGGAGTTTTACCGACTTATGTTATGTAAACGCTGGGAAAGGTAAATGATATATCGGCGTTTTGGTAAAAAACGCTGTTAGAAGAGGCAAACGTGTGCACACAAAATCCTGGCCTTCCTGAAATTTCGAACGGAATGGTGTTTGGGTGGGATTGTGCGTGTTTGGGTGGGATTGTCCCGAGAAACAAGCAGATGGGTGGGTATGTGGGAGGTACGTAGGATGAAGTTATTCCAATTAAACCAGCCTTCCTAAAATTTTGATTATTCAATATAATCGGAAATCACCGCAATATATCTAGAATTCGAAAATTAAAAGCTGCACTTTTATCTATTTATCCCAGTCCTCTCACGCCGCTGCCCTTCATTCTTGAACCTTCAGATTATAATACCAGCAGCTGCCTGCAGTGTCAGGCGAGGAAAGCAAACCTTAACGTGATCCACAGCTTCGCGCGGGGTGATTCTGAACTGGAGGGGATATTGGGTCTGCTACTACTTTTTTTTTTTTTCTTTTGAATCTGCTACTGATCTAATTTGTTGGCTCAACAAAAGCTGCCAAAATATTGATAGCAGGATGTGCGGTCAAGATTATTTTTAATTAATGTGATGCTGCGTATATATAGACTTTTTCCAATTTATTTTGATACTATTTTTTTAGATCCACTACTTTTCTTCCTTCCTTGCCCACCACATACGTTAGCTACCTTTATTTTTATTTTTATATTAGGTTGTAATATAATTTATTAGAAGACAATGAATAAAAAAAAAATACTAATTTATGGTCTTTTATTTAGAGAAGATTCTTTGCCCACCACACATGTAGCTCCAGTTTTTTTTATTTTTTTTTAATTTTTTTTTATTTTGCTCTTGATTCAAAGCAAAAAGTTTTACTGTACAGATTTGAGAAGAATTTGTTTAGAGAATATTATTTTAATCTATGTCAAATTTTGTTTATATTGATGAAATGTGCAGACATTTAATTATTTCTTGGGTAGATTAGAAATTCTCAATTCTCAATTTTCTTTAATGTTCTACTACACTTGGTTGGCTAGGTACTTGTTGATTCACTGGTATGATCTCTCTTTCAACCCTTGAATCAAGCCTTCTCGGGGAAAGAAACAAATTTGTATGGGTTTGTAGCGTTTGCCTACAAGGTTGTGTAGAAAAAAGAAATGATTATGCAAGTGAAACATAACCTCCTGGACGGGCCTCACCCACCTACAGTAATGCAAACTGACAGTGATTGAACTTTCGGACTAATATATATTGTCTACCGGCTTAATTCAAGGTGAAGAAGACAAACTTTGTAAGTAAATTTCTTCACAGTTTTTTCTCAAAGTGTTGAAGTTTCTAACTCCGAATTTATTGACTATTGGTCGTTGCATGGAGTGTCTGACTCATAATTTATTTATTCTTCATAATATGACAAAGTAGCTGTATTCCTACAATAGTTAGTCACTGGCGCCGTATTGATCAGTGTGTCTTCTTCGAGTAACATGTTAATTGACAATTTTTGTCTTTCTTGAATACCACAGTATGTCATGGGTGTATATCAACATTTATTTTTACCTACAATTCATTGAAGAGCACAAGGTTTTTTTGTGTCTTTTGTCCCAAGAATAACAAAAATAAAATAAAATTATTATTCTTCTTAGGACAAAAGTAATGTCACCTAATGCCGGCACATTTTGTATGAACCAACATGAAAATAGATCTGGCCATGAGATGAGGTTGTTTCTAAAATGGGGGTACAAATTAGGATATGTGTCTTCTTGGTTTTGGGTTACTTTAATGTCAGGCACTCTTATCAAATTGTAGCTGAAAATTAGTTTCTCACATAAATTAAGCGTGAAATAAAGATTGATTTTAATTTTGATTTTGCGTAGAGGTTTATCCATCCAATCAACAGAAACAATACTCATCTGTTGAGGGAACTTCTGGATTTGTGCATCTGTCCAATTTTTAGGCCTAATTTTGTCCTCAACTTGTATATATTTTATCTAATAGTTATCCGATACACCATATTTATTTTGTCCGAACTCTTTGTTGGGCACTTCTGATACTCTAAACTATGGTTTAAGTTATGAATCATATTGAATGTTGTAGTTTGGTTGTTTTCACTCTATGGCCTCAACCAGTGATGGGATCCATAAGGTTGGGGGTACAAAAGTAGTGATTTTTTTTTTTAGAAAAGTCCACATACCCCATCTCAAACCACTCAATTGACAATGTTCCATCCAAACTACTAAACGATTATTAATGTATCTCCAAGGGATGAAAATACCCTTAATGAAAGAAAATAAAAAATTCTAGAAAAAACTAAAGCTAAAAAAAAATTAAAAAAAAAAAACTACCACCAAATTGGCCAATATCAAAATTTTTAAACAATTATAAATATTTTCGTTTAAAAACATAAAAAAAAAAAAATTTAAAATATTATTATTATTATTATTTTTTTCGAATTCATAAGGCTAGAAAAAACAATTTTTTTTTTTTTATTTTTTTTAAAAAAAAAACACTACCACCCAATTGGCCAAATTCAAATTAAAAAAAAATTATAAAGATTTTCGTTTAAAATATTATTTTTAAAAAAATAAAATGATTTTTTTTTCCGATTTTATAAGCGTATTTTTGTCTTATTAAAAAATTTGTAAGGTCTTTTTGTCTTTTTTTGGTATTGGGCGGACAATGACAATTGTTTGGTAATTTGGGGGGGACATTGTCACAATTGAAAGTTTGGGGGGAACATTGTCACTTGGGTGGTAGTTTGAGGGGAGTATGTAGACTTTTCCCTATTTTTTTTTTCATAGTTTGGCCAATGGGTGTTAAATAAAACTAGAAAAATAAAAAGCATTATAAGGTGTTTTAGTGCTCAACTTTTAGATAATGGGTAATAAGTTTCTATGTGTTTGATGTAGTTAAGCGATGGACAAGAGTTGGATGACAGAAAATAAATGGTCGGAAGAGTATGTTAGAGGGGTTAATGAGTTTTTAGAGTTTGCATTTAATAACGAGGCTGTCAATGGGATGATTCGTTGCCCAAGTACGAGGTGTGCCAATGGCACCTCATGGGTACGAGGTATGATACACGCACATTTCATAAATTATGGAATTTGCCAAGGTTACACCTGTTGGTATGCCCATGGGTAACAACTTGGAGCTACTTCTAGTCAGGCTACTAACACCCACATTCATAGGGAGCCAATAGATGACGATTCCAACGGGATGTGTGACATGTTGCATAAGGCTTTCCCCATGCATGATTTTGAATCAGATCCTAGTCGAAATCAATGTCCTACATCCAAAATGGGTGGGGAAGCTGAAGGTGTATTCGAAGATTGACAAGGTACTACGGAGGGGGGCTGAAAAGTTTTATGATTTGCTGAATGATGCTGATAAGCCACTATATGAAGGGTGCACGGAATATACTAAGTTTACCGCTATTGTAGACTTGTATAATTTAAAGTGTATGGCTGAATGGAGTAATACTTCAATTACATCATTTCTTGAAAAGTTGAAAAATGCTTCCACTGGATGCGTCATTGCCTAAGAACATATATGGGGCTAAACAATACATGAAGGAGTTGGGGCTTGGATATGAGAAGATTCCAGTTTGTCCTAATGATTGCATGTTATTCTGGAAGGACAACGAGAATGTGGAAAACTGTAAAGTGTGTGGAAAGTCAAAGTGGAAGAAGAATAAGGATGGGGCTGAGTCGTCTCACAAATCAAAAAACCAATTAAGGTTTTGCTGTGGTTCTCTTTGAAACCAAGATTGCAAAGGCTGTTTATGTCATCGAAAACTGCTTCACATATGAAGTGGCATGCCGAGGATCGCACGAATGACGGGGTGCTAAGGCATCCGGCCGATGCATTAGCTGGAAGGCATTTGATTCACATTACCTGACTTTTGCTTATGACTCGTGCAATGTCAAGCTTGGGTTAGCAACAGATGGTTTTAATCATTTTGGCAACATGAACACTAGTTATAGTATTTGGCCAGTTATTTTGGTACCGTACAATTTACCTCCTTGGATGTGCATGAAACGATCATCTTTAATGTTGTCATTGCTTATACCAGGACAAAAATCACCCTCTTTCAAAATAGATGTGTACCTAGAGCCTTTAATATCAGAGTTGAAGGATTTATGGGATGTTGGAGAACCAACCCATGATGCATCCTCTAATGAGATGTTTACGATGTGTGCTGCCTTGATGTGGACTATAAATGATTTTCCTGCATATGATGATGTGTTTGGGTGGAGTACAAAAGGGCGTTTTGCATGTCCTTGTTGTATAGGTAATACAAAGTCTGAGTGGTTAAAATATGAAAATAAATTTTGCTTTATGGGGCATAGACGATTTTTGCCCATGAATCATAGGTGGAGAAAGGAAGGGATGTTGTTTGATGGTACCAAAGAATTGAATCATCCGCTTCATATGCCAACTTGTGATGAAATATAGAGAGAAGTTCAAGGTGTTGACACTGTTGCACATGCTATTAGGAAAAAACATAATGGTTAGGCGGGTCATGATGAGCAAATGATATGGAAGAAGCAAAGTATTTTATTCACATTGTCTTACTTGAAAAAATAATATGTTGTGCCACAATCTTGATGTAATGCACTAGAGAAAAAGTAGTCGACAATATTATTGGCACCCTGTTGAACATGGATAAAAAAACAAAGGATAACCTAAAGGCACGTATGGACTTACAAAACTTGGGCTTGAGACATGAACTTCATCCAGTTCCTAAAGCTACGAACAAGACATATTTGCCCCCAGCTTGTTTCACAATGACTAAGAAGGAAAAAAGGGACTTCTTGAAGGTTATACATAATGTAAAAGTGTCTGATGGATATGCTTCAAACGTGTCGCGTTGTGTTAGAGTTGGAGAATGCAGTATTGTGGGTTTGAAGAGTCATGATAGCCACATTTCGATGCAACAGTTTATGCTAATTGCTTTGCGTGGATTGCTACCAAAGAATGTTGTGGAACCTTTGATTGAGTTGTCTGGCTTCTTTAGAGAAATTTGTTCCAAAACACTACGATTAGAAGATTTGGAGCGGATTGAATCTTGAATCCTATACATATTGTGCCAATTGGAAATGATCTTCCCACCCAGATTTTTCATAGTGATGGTACACTTTTTCGTATATTTGGCTACAGAATGTAAGTTAGGTGGACCCGTTCACTATCGGTGGATGTATCCCATTGAGAGGTATGCCATTATTATATCGCAATCTAATATTATTTTGTGTTTTAATTTGACATGATACTTATACACTTCATATAATATAGGTGCTTACATCGATATAAGGGTTATGTGCGCAAAAAAGCTGCACCTGAAGGTTTTTTTGCCGAAGGGTACATAGTAGAGGAATTACTGACGTTTTGTTCGCACTACTTGTAATCCGCGCAAACAGTATTCAATAGACCCCACAGAAACCCAGACGATGCTAGAGGAGAGGTCAAGAGTTTTAGTCTTGATGAAAAATCATGGGCTCAAGCACATCGATATATATTTTTCAACTTGTATGATTTCATTCCATTCCGCACGTAAGTAGCATTTATAATTTTTTTTTTTTGCTTCAAATAACCTTTAAATTATGAAGACGTATTTAAAATATGAATTTGTGGTACCACCCACAAATATAGGATGTACAAGGACGAGAAATCGTAGGGACCGAAGATCGGTGTATGATTTGGAGAAGTTACACAAAGATTAATTTTGTGATTGGTTCCAAGAATATGTAAGTGTCATTTTAAGTTCAATAACATAAGACATTTAATATTTAATTTTAAGCATTTCTCTTGTTATACTCATCCTAATGAACATTATACAAATATCAGGTTAACAACATGGATGACTCACGTAGAAATCAACTTGGTGGTAAAATTACATCTCATTCCATAAGCATTGTAAGGGTGGTCCAAGAATTTAAGCGATATGTTGTGAATGGCACACTATTTCGCATTAGAAATTATGAAGATAGTAAATCAACACAAAATAGCGGAGTTTGTGTATCCAGTGAAGATGACACCCCATATTATGGCCAACTAACATGCATCATTGAGGTTCAGTATTATGATGGATCTCGATATGTACTATTCAAGTATGATTGGACAAACATTGCTCCGGGTAGAGGTTACAAGAAGGATGAATTTGGCTTTAACCTTGTGAATTTTTCATGTCTAATACGTACCGGAGAGCGGAGTATTGATGATTCGTTCGTATTGTTTTCCTAAGTTTTCGAAGTATATTATGTTGTTGATGAAAAAACCCCGAACTAGGTTGTTGTTGTGAAGACAAAACCAAGAGACGTATTTGACGTTGGTTAAGGGCACATGAACGATGATGGTGTGGATAACTATCGTGAAAATGAGTCTTTCAACCTCAACCTTGAGGGAGTACTTGAGGATGCAACTGATAATCTCGTATGGGTCGAGATGGCATAGAAGGACTAACACTTGATATCCTCGAGGACTTGAGAGATGAAATTCGTCACGATGAAAGTCATAATGACTCTACGTAGTCGTCATTTTGTGTTGTATTTTGAAATGTTCATATGTCCAAGTAAGTGTAAGGATGTAATTGTTTCAGTGATTTTTGATGCTTTTATATGTTTATTATGTACTTTGTTGTTTTGAATATGATATGATGATGAATTTTTTAGGCATATGGCTCCGAACAAGTGATTGAGGACTACCTGATCTTCGCAACCTGTTGAGGCCTCTATACAGCCTAATTTCACAGGGGAGGAACCTTCACTCCAAAGAGATACTAGTAACGATGATTTATGGGTATTTTCCCCTAACGAGAATCTTGTGCAGACACTTAGCATGCTTGGGGAGGTAAACACTGTCGGTATATGTGACATATGGTTGTGTGTGTGTGTGTGTGTGTTTTTTTTTTGTGGATCAATCAAAATATATTTTCTAAACTCTAACATTATTTTTATTTTCTATAGATACTGTAGGCAATAAGAGAAAGCGGGGTGTTACCCGTATGGCAAACATATGAAATTTACTGGAGGATGAAAAAGTAATTCTTGAATGTAATGAGTTGGGCCAGCCAATCGGAAGTGAGGGCGGGACTTTTAGTATTTTCGCTAGCACACTTGTTAGGGATAAAAAAATTATGCCTATAGATTATACTGATTGGAGGAATATTCCTAAGAGACATAAGGAGGATGCATGGAGCGTACTATAGGTAATGAACTTCCACTTTACGTTGGCGTCTTTTATATATTTTGTAACTATTGTTAAACTGAAACAAGAATATCGTTGTTTTTATTTTATTGTAGAAAAAGTTCTTGATACCAGAACACCAAGTTGTGATAATCAAGAAATGGGTAATGCAAAACATGGCAAAGCAATTACGAGGCTATCAGACTGATTTGAAGAGTTTTTATTTCAGCAGTTCTTTAACTGTTGCAGAAATAGTGGCGAGAGCCGACCCATCCAAAATTGACATTAGACATTTTGCGAGTCTCGTAGACTATTGGAAAGATGAAAAAGTACAGGTACCAAACATATCCCTATAAAAATAATCTATAGGCATCCATAATATACAAAATATTTACCACTATTACATTGTGGATGTAGAGAAAGGCGGAAAAGGCACAGTCGAGCCGATCAAAGCAAAAAATTAAACACACTTATAGGGCAAAAAGCTTCACACAACGCGCCCACAAAATGGTACTTATTTTTTTATTAGTACAATTGAAGTTCTTGATTTTGCTTACAAATATGATAACTGAATTGTGTAGAGGAAAGCTACCGGGACTACGCCAAGCAGGTCCCAAGTCTTTGTTATTACACATAAGCATAAAGATGGCACACCTGTGAGCGTAGAGACATGAGAAATTGTTGTACGTCTTATTTAATACTACTAAGTAACTAATATTGTTTTATATTTTATTTATTTAGTCACTAAGCACCTGTGGGTTAGGAACGAAATGATCGTGTACATGGATTGGGACTTGGGCCTACCCTTTCATCCCTTCCAGGTCATGGTAGTTCACAATCTTCTTTTCGTGCTTCTAGACCAGAAGATGCACAAGAAATTGATGCATTACGGTCAGAAGTAGCAGAGTTGAGGTAAGAACGAGAGGTAAAGTTATAATCCATCTATTTCTTGAAGTTCGTTATGCTGTACTACATTCCTTTGGTTTCGTTAACTATGTTATAATTGTTTGTTGTATACAAGCAGATAAACAACGAAGCGCGACATTACAGTTAGAGGTAGCAGAGTTGAGGCAACAACGAGAGGTTAAGTTATAGTCCATCTATTTCTTGAAGTTCGTTATATTGTACTACATTCTTTTGGGTTCGTTAACTATGTTATAATTGTTTGTTGTATACAGGAAGATGAACAACAACGCACGGCACTAAGACAAGAGATTGCAGAATTCATGCCCATAATTTAAAACCTTAGGCAACAATCAGATGCATAATGTAGCATATTGTAGCAATGAAGCAGAGTAAGCACAAATTGCTACAATATCTACATTATGCATCTAATTGTTGCCTAAGGTTTTCAATTATGGGCATGAATTCTGTAATCTCTCATCTTAGTGCCGCGCGTTGTTGTTCATCTTCCTGTATACAACAAACAATTATAACATAGTTAACGAACCCAAAAGAAAGTAGTACAATATAACGAACTTTAAAAAATGGATGGATTATAACTTAACCTCTCGTTGTTGCCTCAACTTTGCTACCTCTGACTGTAGTGTCGCGCTTCGTTGTTCATTTGCCTGTATACAACAAACAATTATAACATAGTTAACGAAACCAAAGGAATGTAGTACAACATAACGAACTTCAAGACATAGATGGACTATAACTTTACCTCTCATTCTTGCCTCAACTCTGCTACCTCCGACAGTAGTGCATCAATTTCTTGTGCATCTTTTGGTCTAGAGGCACGAATAGAAGATTGTGAATTACCATGACCTGGAAGGGACAAAGGGGTAGGCCCAAGTCCCAACCCACGTACACGACCGTTTCTTTCCTAACCCATAAACTTTGAGTATGTATCATTTTGATGGTACAATATGCTGCCTATTTTGATACTCTCTTGCAAAATTGGAGACACCTGTGTTAAGGCCGTCTCCATCTGAGACTGTAACGAAGTCAAGACATGAAAAACAATAGTAAGCACATTAACCTTAGTGACTAAATAAATAAAATGTAAAACAATATTAGTTACTTAGTAGTATTAAATAAGACGTACAACAATTTCTCCTGTCTCTACACTCACAAGTGTGTCATCTTTATGCTTATGTGTGATAACAAAGACTTGGGACCTGCTTGGCGTAGCCCCGGTAGCTTTCCCCTACACAATTCAAGTTATCATGTTTGTAAGCAAAATCAAGAACTTCAATTGTACTAATAACAAAATAAGTACCATTTTGAGGCACGTCGTACGAAGCTTTTTGCCCTTGAAGTGTGTTTGATTTTTTGCTTTGATCGGCTTGACTGTGCCTTTTCCGCCTTTCTCTACATCCACAATGTAATAGTGGTAAATATTTTATATTTTATGGTTGCCTGTGACGCCTGAGGAATTCAAATCTCTTAAACATATTATAAAACTAAATGATATATGTTGAGAAGACATTATCATTTAGCTATGATAATGGTTTTAGAGACGTTCATGAAGTTTAAGAGATTTGTAGTCAAAACCCTTTAGAATCTCTTTAGAAAATGATCGTTTTCTGGCGACCAATCTTATAAGTATCAAAAACTGGGTCAAACGAACTCAGTTTTACTCAAACTGAAGCCCGTTATGCTTGTATCAAAACCCTCTACAACGTAGTAGATTTTCGATAAAAGTCAATCCGTTGACCTTTTTAAGCATAAAGGTGACTATTCATCACTTACGTAGCAATTTTGACCCAGTCCTTATTTTTAAAATGGAGTTTCACCATTTTGATTTTATATCATAAATGGACTCTATTTAGTATATTAATAGTTTTTATTTTGGTTTGGTGAAATCAGAATTCAATTCTAAGACAGTTGACTTTTGGCATAAAACCCGAGCCTTAAAACCTCCAACTGTCAAATTTAGCTTAACACTGCTAAATTCCCTAGGTAGGGCCTGCTCTTCACTGATTTGGGAGCCTAGGGTTTTGACACTTGGCAGTGGGAGAGGTTGCTGGAAAGAAAGCACAAAAAGCCAAAAAGTCATAAAAAGATCTTGACTTTTGAGGGCATTTTGGTAACTTGCATGGAAAGGTTACTTTCCATTGAAGAAAGGCTGGTTTGGACGTATATGCTGGCCATCTAGAAGCCTTGGCTTCTCCTATAAGTGTGAGATGAGCACCCAGCACCGAAATCACTCCCTCCATGCACCCAAAACAAAAAAATCCTCCATTCATCTCACTCACACCCTCTCACGGCACCTAGGGGGTTTTTGAGCAAATCTTCTCCAAACTGTCCAGAACTTATACACAACCTTGCTTGAGGTGTCCAGCAGCTAACCCAACCTTTAGAAGTCATTTTGGAGTCCATTTGAGGTATGAAAGCTTCATCCTCCTCAACTAGCTTCAAAACCGGCTCAATAGAGAGGTGTTGGGGAATTTTTTGTGG
>FXXK01000463.1:123876-160748 GCA_900184695.1 Betula pendula
TTTGATGGCTTCCTTTGCTTTTATTTGATGTATCTAATATATATTTGATGTATATTTATCATTGGTTTGATTCAAGGATCCTATATGCTATAATACTAAAAGCGGAAGCAAGCGGAGCTTGTTTTAAAGAAAAATAGAAAAGGTTTAAAAGGACTTGTAAAATCAATCTATATATTGGTTGTTGGTTGTTATTTTTAATTTTATAGTGGATAACACTCAATCTCATGTCTAAACGTCATGGTGGCCCTGCCCTTCGGCGGTATAAACATGAAGTTGAGTGAAGATTGCCTATAAGAGATTCTTTCAATACTGTACATATAACTCATAATAAGCCCTTACTAATAGTGGGGACGTTTATGCAGTATTACCTCTTGTTTGTTTAAATACTCATATCGAATTATGCTCTTACTTCGGTGGGGGTATTCGAGTGCAATATTGGATGATTTACATTATTGTCAACGGGATCCTTATGGCATGTCCTCACTTATGTGGGATTTCATAAGTTAAATGCTTTGAATAAATTATGGACAATATGTGAGAATACTCACAAATATTACTTGTATATATGTATGAGTATACGTATGGATAAAATCAAAGTAATGAAAATGAAGTGATAGATAATAATAAAGGCTAAGAGCAAGGATCCTGAAGACTGACCAATTGTTATTGATTGGTCACTGATATATGTTATTTGTGTATCCATATTGCTAGGCAATGGTGGATTACTATTATTCTGCGGGGAGAAGAGTAAGTATGGATGTACTTACTGGGGCTGACGCTGCTTTCTTTTATATTTAGTATTGTTTTATTCATATGCATGCATTATAAACTGCTCATATATTACATATGCATATTCTATGAATTGGTAATGATATGACATTTAGTTGGTCATGTGGCGGGGGAGATGGCTGATCCAGTTGGCAAGAGCCTCGTCCTTAAACCCGGTAATAAGAATGGAGACTGGAATGTTGGTTTCAGTGCAAACCAATAATTTGCTAAGAAGGGGAGGTGTAACGTTCGTTAATCTGGGGTTGGCCCATTATGAGCTGAGTGTAATTTCATGCTGCATTAAGACTAAACAAAGCGTTCATAACGATGCATGAAAACCTATTCATTATATCTTTCATATGCTTGTTCAATAATTCAATTACCTGTTTATATTGGGATGCAGTAGACTCACTTGTTTGCCTATGTAAATGTGATGATGTCATGTTTACACAAACTGTGATGCAGGTAACGAAGGTGGAGACCCCTTCGTTAGCTTTGATGACTATTAGGCACTACTTTGTCGGGATGTGCTATATCTCGGAAGAGACAACAGTTTGTTATACATATGTCTCTTCTTATTTTGTATGTTTTGGTTTTTATTAATGATGGTTTGTAATATATTTAAATAGCATGATGTTGCAATTGTATGCCGTCTGTGGCATATGCTGCAACTATCCTTTATTTGGTGCATCTAGTATGCACATGTTTGTAATATTAAAACATCTAACGTATTTTAATTCACGAGGTATTTCAGTCAGCTCTATTGTGTAATTTAGTTGTTCCCTAGTGTTTTTAAAAGAAAAAAATATATATCCGTTGTGAGACTGATCTCTGAGGTAGTAATGTCACATGAAAATCGGAGGTTTCTGCTTACGGTTCTATTGCATAGAAACCGGGGCATTACATTGCCTATAGATTATTTTTATAGGGATATGTTTGGTACCTGTACTTTTTCATCTTTCCAATAGTCTACGAGACTCGCAAAATGTCTGATGTCAATTCTGGATGGGTCGGCTCTCGCCACTATTTCTGCAGCAGTTAAAGAACTGCTGAAGTAAAAACTCTTCAAATCAGTCCGATAGCCTCGTAATTGCTTTGCCATGTTTTGCATTACTCATTTATTGATTATCACAACTTGGTGTTCTGGTATCAAGAATTTTTTCTACAATAAAATAAAAACAACGATATTATTGTTTCAGTTTAACAATAGTTACAAAATATATAAAAGACGCCAACGTAAAGTGGACGTTCATTACCTGCAGTTCACTCCATGCGTCGTCCTTATGTCTCTTAGGGATATTCCTCCAATCAGTATAATCTATAGGCATAATGTTTTTATCCCTAACAAGTGTGCCAACGAAAATACTAAAAGTCCCGCCCTCATTTCCGATTGGTTGGCCCAACTTATGTTAGTGCTATTTTTAGATCGTCTTCTTCATGGAGTCGACGACCCTAACAATTTCTGTATAGTTGAGCTGAGAGTAGGTCTCCCTGACATGGGAGGGGCATATCTGCAAAATAAAGAGTCATTAGAATGTCCTCGGCCGGAGCTGAAGACCCTCCGATGTTTAAGTTAGCATGCTTATATAGAATGAGGGAAATAAATGGGGGTTCTAGAGAGAGAGAGCCATAGTTTTCCCTCTAAGGGGTGGATCAGTGAGCCGGAGCTCTAATGGAGAGCTCCTGTCTGAGAGAGAGAGAAAATAGAAAAAAGTCCCCTGGTGTGGTCTTCCCTTTTCTATATAAAGGGATCTGGTTTTTTGTCAAACTTGCATCTCGACCCTACACGTGTCAAGCATGTGGGCCCATAGTAAAAAGAGATATTTTATCCTGACAGTTAACCCCTGATCCCCATGGCTGACTTGCTCAAAGGGTCAGGTATCGGGGATCTTTGATATATTTGCGATCGGAGTTACCTCAATTTTTCTTAGAATGGTGTGTCGTTTGTCAGATGCCTGTAGTAATGGTCTTGGAAGTGTGAGCTTTACCCCCCAAGCAAGTGGCTCTGTTATTGCTAGCGTTGTTACCGGCGAGCTTGTTTAAGCTTTATTTCTTGTCAGGTTAACCCGAATCAAGGTCTCTGTCGATCTTATCAGATCACAATGGATGATGTTCGGGCTGATATTGTGCCCATATAACTGAAGAATGCTTTATATGTTCCCGTGCTTCTTGTAGAAACTTAAAGACAAGAAGACATGTAGCAACTTTGATGCTGGTTACCTCGTTAGTAACATGACTATGGTCCAGGTTAGTCAAATAAGCAAATAATAATATCAATAATCAAATATAAAAATATTCATGTATTGAATAAGTAATTGAAAAAGATTTACCAAGACGGCATGTCGATGGCAAGGGGCTTGTGAACTCTCATGTTTGAGGATTGTCGAAGGTGAGGATCCAAAGCTCTCATGCCTCCACTGGGTGCCGAGTACTCTCCCGGTTGGTCGGGCACTCCCTCGGTCTTTATATCAGGTTCGGCATGTTAAGGGGTCGGTGGCGACCTCAATGACGGAACCATGATTTTGATCTTGGATCGCACGCATGGCATGTCAAAGGGTCGAAGACCTCGATGACGGAGCGCGAATCTTTCGATCTTGGTTCGGCATGTCAAGGGGTCAGTGGCAACCTCAATGACAGAACCATGATTTTGATCTTGGATCGCACGCCCGGCATGTCAAAGGGTCGGAGACCTTAATGACGGAGCGCAGATCTTTCGATCTTGGTTCGGCATGACAAAGGTTCGGTGGCGACCTCGATGACGGAATCTTGATTTTGATCTTGGATCGTACGCACGGCATGTGAAAGGGTCGGAGACCTCGATGACGGAGCGCGGATCTTTCAATCTTGGTTCGGCCAAAGGGTCGGTGGCGACCTCAATGACGGAACCATGATTTTGCTTTTTGGATCGCATGCAGGCATGTCAAAGGGGTGGAGAGCGCGGATATTTCGATCTTGGTTTAGCATGTCAAAGGGTCGATGGCGACCTCAATGACGGAACCATGATTTTGATCTTGGATCGCATGCACGGCATGTCAAAGGGTTGGAGACCTCGATGACGGAGCGCGGATCTTTCGATCTTGGTTCGGCATGCCAAGGGGTCGGAGACCACAATGACGGAACCATGATCTTCAATCTTCAAGCTTGCGCTCCGAAGGTCGGGGTGTTTGATCGTTTTGACCTGCTTGCCTGAAATCATTGGAAACACAAGGTGGAAACATCCCAAATCTGTAAGTAGAAAAAATATTTGCACTCAAGATATATTTTGTACTTGTCGATGATGTTTCCTCAAATGTTTGACGCTCTATGGAGGCGGAGTGCCTGAACCGACCACTTTGAGGAGTCAAGCGATCATTATGGACTCGGATTTCGGAATAGGCTGCCTTGCGGTTTTTCTGCATATTGGAGAATTTTGTGAGACCAGTTGGGGTGTTGCCATGTACCGGTCACTAATGCGCCTAAGATCAGTCAGGGTGCTGCCATATACTGATCCTTGGTGCGCCTGGTGGAGCTAGCAGGTTGTGTCCTGCAAAAGCTCAAAATATATAGAAGACGTGGCAGCATCTTTGCTGCTAGTTAGTTCACGCATAAAGAGATTGTAATCTCGATCAGCCCAATTAATTGGGCGATAAGCAATAATGATCTTATGTATCAATATTTAATCATTGCAAGTAATTAGCATGTGAAATAAATGGTAAAAGTTTTACCCAATTTTGATTGTTGAAAGTTGTTGAACCTTTGGCGTTTGAAACTTTGGCCCTTGGGATTTTCTCTTGGGATTTTTGATTCTTGAGGTTTTGGAGCTATAGCTTAAAAAATATTCAACCTGTGCTCACAAAATTTTGAAAGATTAACTATGATGTGTAAGTAATAAAGTGGGTCCTTCTTATATAGCAGAAGATGCCACTGTTGTGAGACACTCAAACTGTATGGTCAACCATTCTTCCTTGGTCAAACTGGGTATGAATGAGTTGCCAAGATAGGCCATGTTGAATGAGCCCGACCATCTTCTAATTGATAGATTTTGACGCACAGCTCGGAATTTGGAGCTTTCTCGATGGACGCTTTAGCCACGAAAGAGTTTCGAGCATAATCAATTTTTGTGGATTGAATGCACAGAATAGGGAACCGCGATGCATGTATAGGAGCTGGTGCTAAGCAGCGGTATGTGTTTCCCCCTATACCGATATGTCTGATTTTGTTTCCTCCGAGAGTCTTGATTACTACAGGCAATCGAACTCAGAGATGATTTTTTCATTTTTACGTTGGTCCGTAAAATCTGGATTTAAGCCTTTTATTCTGCACTTAGACAGTTATTAAAAGTAGATAACAATTGTAAAGTGAATACCCCTCGGTTTTGGTTTCCGATGTAGGCCTGGGACAAGCTGTCCTTGAGTGGTATTCTTGGTGGAGCCACGTCATACCTGAATAGTTCTCGGAGGTGCCCGCGTGGCTCTCAAATCGTGTTGTCAAACAAATTACCTGAAATTCACAAATAAGTTGTTAATTTGCTCAATAATTGTTAATGAAGTTTGTTCATAGTCCATTGAACAATATATCATATTGGCAGCAACTCTCGGACTCAGTTGGGAGGCGGCCTTTGGAAGTTTTGGCTCTCGGAACTGTTTAGCTCGAAGGGTCACTTCTCATAAGAGGTTCCGCGTAATACCCAAGGTCCTGGCAAGCTGCTAAGATGCTGGTAGTGCGGAGATAATCTCCGTATGCCATGAGTTATTCCCCTACATTTATATAGTTAAGAAAAATATATAACAATATTAAGTCTGAAACAAGTACCCCCCAATGCCGCATATGTTCAAAAGTGTGCGCGGTCCGAACTTGGAGGAAGTTCAGACCCCGATGGTGGAGAACCGGCTCATGATCTCTTCTTGGTGCTGAACATGAGCGACGTTTAGATTATGCATGTGGAAATATAGCCAATGAGATGACTTTCTTAGAAGTGAGGCTTGACTTATCAAGGCTTCCGGTTTTGTTGGATGGTTCTCATGGCTTATGATTGGTGTGCGCAGCCATGTGCAGAATTTGCTTAAGTAGAAGATTCATCTGATTTCTTGGGGCTGAATTCTGAAATGGAAGTCGTCATCATCATTTTGTTTCAATTTGGCCAATAGTCCATCCTTTGTTTTTGGATTTGCACATAATGACAGACACTAGCCATGCGGGTCTCTCGGACCATATTATAAATTGGTAATGAAATTTAAGACACCATATGGATGGGATAAATGATGGCATATAAAGGTTTCACAGTTATCATATGTGAAACGTGTTCAATAAGTAGTGTTAGATTATTAAATTTCGAAATGAGAAAGAACACAAAGGAAAGTAGTCACTTATCTCGATTGTTGCTCACTGATATTTATTTTTTATATTCTTCATGATCTTTTGGGGGGATCCTTGGACTCTAAATTGATTCAGCCAAAGTAGCTTGAAACCTTGTTGACGTGTGTGTTGAAATTATCGGGTTGGCTTTTTGAGCCTGAATTCTTGTGTTTTGGAGGACAACCGTCTAAATGTGAAGCATGAGCTATCTCGTCACCGCTGATATGGACAATGCTTTCATTGGGAGAGAGTTCTGAGCTAGCTTGGCCGAGGACAACTCTTTTTCTTTTGGTTGTACAATATTTCAAAGGCGATCCCAACTTCATTTCAGAGATTTCTGAAATATTTAAGCTAGTTTTTTGGACTTGCTTTGTTGTGTACTTGAAATTATTGCTTGTTTGTTCGGTGATGGGCATAGCTTGCGAAGTATCTCCCCCGGAACAAGGAGAGTGCTCGGAATATTTTGGTTCTCGAGAGTCCAATGCTAGGAGCAACTCGGGGTCTTGACTCTGCAATCAATGTACATAGTAGTGTATTAAAATGAAATTTAGCTTTTATGGAACCTCTTACCGGGAAATTTTTCTCAGATGTGAACATGAATGGTTCGGCATTGAAATGCACCACACGGTAGCGAGTGGGGTTTACTTGGTGGTGTAGCCCAATGTTATTTAACACCGGGCTTCTAAGCATGGAGTTTGAGAAATTTTTCACTCGGGTCCTGTTCTTCTTTTTCGTAGCTTCTGTTCTTGTTTTGGCTTTAGAAAGCAAGTGTTATGGGTGGAGATCAATACCCATTCGGTGGTAGAGCGCCATGCACCATTGTATTACTCTCTTTTTACTCTTTTTGGTGCTGTGCCAAGTTGGCACTCCATAGAGTAGTCTGCAAGAGATTATAATATTAGCTCCAAGAGCTTTTTAGATAAAAATTCAGTTTAGTCTTATAATATGAAAGGCAATGTAAAAACTTTTCATAAATGATATTCTTTCATGGCAATATTGGAAACTTTCATATTTATCATCTACAAAACATAATCAATAAACGCAAGTGAGAAAGGTACAACGTAAACTTATCTTGTATACGTGACACAGGTGTGTAGGAATTTCCCCATTCGTGATTTCTTTGGGTACATTCCGGGTGGTTTCCCCCGAACTTTTTGCCTCAAGTGCTGTCTGCACTTAGGCAGAAGCTTTTTCCCTTTTCCTGGAAGCCCAATTTTCTTCTTTCTTGAATTTCTGTAAACATGACTAGTTAAGTATAAAATAATTAAAATAGAAAAAGAAATGTGTTTTACTCCCTTGAGCCATGCGTCTGTTGTTGACTTCAGGAAGCGACCTGTCCGGTTGCTTTGAGCCCGCCATATGCTAATGGAAAGACACTGCTCCATGGATGCAGGAGCTTTTCCTTTTCTTTTACTTTTTTTTTTTTGGCTCTTGGAGTCAGAACTCATAACTCTTGAGCCTCTTTTCATTTTGATGCTTGTGGCATGGTTCGCTACGCATCATGATAAAGCACAAACTCCAAGAGCTTAACTGTTAGTCATGATGCATTGATGTGCCATGAGCCAATAAACAAGAATAATAAAAAGAAAAGCAGTATGAACTTATCTCATATTTCTGTGGAGGGTGAGCTCCTGCAACATGGCTGCTTAATAAAATATCTGATTAGCAGTAACTCTTTCGTTTGGTTTGGAAACTGGCCCATGCCCACATGTGGATCTTGTGTGTTGCGGATCAATTAGCGAGCTTAGCAAATTCAGCTTCAACGCCACTAGATGTTTATTATATGGATCCAGGCATGTTAAATTATCTTTAAGGACAATTTCGAGGTATTCGGGTGGTTTCCCCTGAACTTTTGCCTCAAGCGCTGCCTGCGCTTAGGCAGAAGTTTTTTTTTTTTACGTGGCTTGCTTAGCAGTTTTTGACCATTCCAGCAAGCGGCACACTCTTTGAATGTAATCTGCAAAAGACAACAACACTAGCTTCAGGGCTTTTTTAGTGAAGTTTTGACTTTGCTCAAGAAAAACATCTTTCGGACATACTTTTCCACTAACTTCTTTTTCATTCGAGGCCGAAGAGATTTGCATGACTTTTCGAACCTTGGAAAAATTTTGGGAACCTGGAGGTTCGGTCAAAAATTTTTGAACCATGAGATTCAAGAAAATTTTTGGGAACCCGGAAGTTCGGGAAAATTTTTGGGAACCCAGAGGTTCAGGAAAAATTTTTGGGACCCCGGAGGTTCAAGAAAAATTTTTGGAAACCCGGAAGTTCAAGAAAACATTTTTGGGAACCCGGAGGTTCAAGAAAATTTTTGGGAACCTGAAGGTTCCGAAAATTTTTTTTAATAATATCTAAGAAATGTTAGTCTCTTGTTGTTGTTTTTGAAAAGTCAAACAACATGTCATGCTCCTCTTGCTGGGAGGGACACGTCCCTCTCCTTCTTTTGTATTTCTATTAAGGAGTTGGTGAAGTACGTGCCTACTCCCAAGCCTTGCCTGCTGCACGGTACAATTGACAGTCATGTACCTTTCACCACTTTTTCTTTTAAACAGAATTTTGTAAAATATCTAGACACATATATCTATACATGGAGAAGTGGTAGAGTGGATAATAGAGAGGAATGATGTAACCTCCTGTTTGTTGGCGATTGAGGTGAGGGTCGGTGGTCAGAAAAAATGGCACTTCACGACCATGAAATAAATGATGACCGGAGCTTGGGCTTCATTATATAAGTTCATAGTTCAAGCTACAACAGAGGGTAGTTCAGCGGCTTCGCCGCTGCTAGTGAGCAAACGCAGTGTTCGATCCTTCATTGTGTAGCATCTTTACTTCTATTATTCTTTGTTGAGGCATCGTACAGTGCTCTTCTGCTGTCCCTGCAAGCTTCTTTTAACTTGCAATTGGCGAAGTATTTTACGTGATCCTCTCCTGTGAGCGCCTTCTCCACACACCTTCAAGGCAGGCTGCCCTTTTTCTTTTTGTTTGGAAATTCACGGCTCAAGCTCGGGGAAATCTCGAAGGTCGGGGACGAACTTTGTCAACCATAAAGGTCGTTAAAATTCCACCCAGCTGAAGGTAGAAGATCGGTTCATGTTCGGGAAGCCAATCAAGGATCAGGTCTTGGAACTACCCCAATGATCAGGATAGGGAAAATCTGTTCTCCACTGTTGATCTTAATGGTTGGAAGGTTTGAACAACCTTGGTTGGAGGGTCGAGCTTAGCTTTTTGATCTGATGTGTTGCGAACATTGTGAATAGTAGTCGATTTTTTGGAAGGTCGGGTCCCGATCATTTGATAACTCGGTTCGGTAATGTAGCTTCCGCACAAGGGTCGTTCTCTTTTTGTAATACCCCACTCATGTTCGGTAACGGCAGCTAGCTGCCAATTTGTTCAGAGGTTGTGCAAGCTTAAAAATAGAGGAACATCAACTCAGAAATAGAGGTCATCCATTGGATGGTCAGTGATGATCAGGGCAAATCTGGACAATCCTGAGGGGGATCGGAAAATTGGCGACCCTTGATGAGGATCGGAAAGGAGCTAGTGATCATGAGGACGTGCTGACGAGGCTGAAGGTCGGGAAAGAATCTTCAAGATGTTACCCGACCCTCATGGTCGTATCTAATTTCTACCGACCTCAATGTCGCTCCCGACCTTTATGATTTCCCAAACTCCTCTGATCATTGTCCGTAGGGAGGGGTTCAGGAAATGAATTAAACACAGACCCACAAACAAACCGCAAAGGCTCGCATTGTCAAGCTCTCACAATCGCTTTCAGGCTCCTAGTCTGAGTATTTCTGGTGATCTTAAGGATCGGTAAAAATTTCATCCATTTGAAGGCAGAAGATTAGGGAACTGAATCAAGTTGGTCATTGGCGGTTAGATCTCTAAGTAGCTCGGCGATTTGAAGGTAGAAGCCAACTTCTCCTCTTTTCTGAGTTCTGAGGCACAGTGGCTGCTAAGAGATCATGTGGGATGCTATTGAGCCCTCAGGTGTCCCTGCAAAAATGTTCAAAGGAAAAACAAAAACCTGCTTTGCGAGCAGTAAAACCGGAAGTCAAGTCTTCCATTATTATTATTTCGACTCACCAGACCTGCACAACAGACTCAGCAAATATGAAGCAGGAGCCGACCTTATCTAAATATATTTGCACTTCAAGATCGTATGTCTTCAAAGAAAACCTCTTGAAGTCGCACCTTGCGGTCAAATAAAACATACAACGTGGACAACTAAAGCTTCACGCGAAGCGAGAGTAGGAACTAAATGCCTTTTCTTTCTTTTTGGTTGTCTCTCCCACGTGACCTCCATAGCAAAAAAGGGCCACTTCAAATATCTTTTATTTTTTTATTTTTTATGCATAAAAGGAAGCAAGTACTAACTTTTCCTTTTGAAAAGTCAAAGGCGTGTATTGCCTTGATTTAATATATATATATATATATATATATATATAACATTGTTTATACATAGAAAACAAGCAAGATTGCAAACATCTTTTCCTACTCCCAGCTAGGCACGCATATAGAAAATTCAGCTGGAAATGCGTACCTGCTTCTCTGAAATGAAATCACATCTCTATCTTTTACTTTTGATTGTTTTACACGTGCTTCGAAGCCAGCCAAAAGGTCACTATTGCCCCTCATTTCATGGGATCAGATGGTAATAAATAGGATCGAAATGCAGGGGTTGTAACGTCAGTTGACATCCATCCAGTGGGAAAAATATGTAATAAATCAGGCACCGATCACGAGGGATGTGCTAGCTTCTGACAACTGCACTTATTTCATTGATTTTTTTAATATCTTTTCGTACTTCTTTCTTCTTCTTCCTTCCATTTCTTTATGTACGCATGAACCTTGTCTTCCATGTCTTATTGGTCGAACTGCTGCTGAAGCTATTTTTTACCAGTCGTTTTTTGCTGGAGTTGAACGAAGATTTGACAAAAATATTTTGCTGATATAAAAATGATTTTGAGAGATGAGAAACTGTCGTTTCTCACAGACGGCGTCAAACTGTTAGTGCTATTTTTAGATCGTCTTCTTCATGGAGTCGACGACCCTAACAGTTTTTGTACAGTTGAGCTGAGAGTAGGTCTCCCTGACATGGGAGGGGCGTATTTGCAAAATAAAGAGTCATCAGAATGTCCTCGGCCAGAGCCGAAGACCCTCCGATGCTTAAGTTAGCATACTTATATAGAATGAGGGAAATAAATGGGGGTTTTAGAGAGAGAGAGCCATAGTTTTCCCTCTAAGGGGTGGATCAATGAGTCGGAGCTCTCATGGAGAGCTCCTGTCTGAGAGAGAGAGAAAAGAGAACAAAGTCCCCTCGTGCAGTCTTCCCTTTTCTATATAAAGAGATCTGGTTTTTTGTCAAACTTGCATCTCGACCCTACACGTGTCATGCACGTGGGCCCATAGTAAAAAGAGATATTTTATCCCAACACATTACATTCAAGAATTACTTTTTCATCTTCCCATAAATTCCATATGTCTGCCATGCAGGTAACACCCCGCTTTCTCTTATGCCTGCAGAATCTGTAGAAAATAAAAATAACGTAAGAGTTTAGAAAATATATGTTGATTGATCCACAAAAAAAGAAAACACAACCATATGTCACATATACCGACAGTGTTTATCTCCCCAAGCATGCTAAGTGTCTGCACAGGATCCTCGTTAGGGGAAAATACCCTTAAATCATTGTTACTAGTGTGTCTTTGGAGTGAAGGTCCCTCCCTTGTGGAATTAGGCTGTATAGGGGCCTCAACAGGCTGCGAAGATCGGGTAGTCCTCAATTGCTTGTTCGGAGCCATATGCCTATAAAATTCAACATCATATCGGATTCAAAAACAACAAATATGTATAACATATCAAAGCATCAAAAATCATTAAAACAATTACATTCTCACACTTACATGGACATATGAACATTTCAAAATACAATACAAAACGACAACTACGTAGAGTCATTATGACTTCCATCGTGATGAATTTCATCTAGTAAGTCCTCGGGGATATCAAGTGTTAGTACTTCTATGCCATCTCGATCCCATACGAGATTATCACTTGCATCCTCAAGTACTCCCTCAATGTTGAGATTAAAAGGCTCATTTTCACGATAGTTATCCATATCATCATCGTTCATGTGCCCTTGACCAACGTCAAATACGTATCTTGGTTTTGTCTTCACAACAACAACCCAGTTCGGGGTTTTTTCATCAGGAACATAATATACTTGGAAAACTCGGGAAGACAATACGAACGAATCATCAGTAATCCGCTCCCCGGTATGTATTAGACGCGAAAACTTCACAAGGTAAGGCCAAATTCATCATTCTTGTAACCCCTACCCGGAGCAATGTTTGCCCAATCACACTTGAATAGTACATATCGAGATCCATCATAATGCTGAACCTCAATAATGCGTGTTAGTTGGCCGTAATATAGGGTGTCATCTTTAGTGGATACACAAACTCTGCTATTTTGCGTTGATTTACTATCTTCATAATCTCTAATGCGAAATAGTGTGCCATCCACGACATATCGCTTAAATTCTTGGGCCACCTTTACAAGGGCCTATGGAATGAGATGTAATTTTACCACCAAGTTTTTTTCTACATGAGTCATCTATGTTGTTAACCTCATATTTGCATAATGTTCATTAGGATGAGTATAACAAGACAAATGCTTAAAATTAAATATTAAATGTCTAATGTAATTGAACTTAAAATAACACTTACATATTCCCGGAACCAATCACAAAATTGATCTCCGTGTAACTTCTCTAAATCATACGCCGATCTTTAGTCCCTACGATTTCTCGTCCTTAGCTCCTCCTTGTGCATCCTATATTTGTGGTTGGTGCCACAAATTCATGTTTTAAATACGTCTTCATGATTTAAAGGTTATTTGAAGTAAAAAAAAAAAAAAAATTATAAATGCTACTCACGTTCAGAATGGAATGAAATCATCCGAGTTGAAGAGTATATATCGATGTGCTTGAGCCCATGATTTTTTATCAAGACTAAAACTCTTGACCTCTCCTCTAGCATCGTCTGGGTTTCTGTGGGGTCTGTTGAATACTGGTTGCGCGGATTCCAAGTAGCACGAACAAAATGTCAGTAATTCCTCTACTATGTACCCTTCGGCAATAGAACCTTCAAGTGCAACTTTATTGTGCACATAACCCTTATATCGATGTAAGCACCTATATTATATGAAGTATATAAGTATCATGTCAAATTAGAACACAAAATAATATTAGATTGCGATATAATAATAGCATACCACTCAATGGGATACATCCATCGATAGTGAACGGGTCCACCTAGCTTACATTTAGTAGCCAAATGTACGAGAAGATGTACTATCACTGTGAAAAATCCGGGTCGGAAGATCATTTTTAATTGGCATAATATGTATGGGATTCGAGACTCAAGCCGCTCCAAATCTTCTAATCGTAGCGTTTTGGAACAAATTTCTCTAAAGAAGCCAGACAACTCAATCCAAGGTTCCACAACATTCTTTGTAGCGATCTGCGCAAAGTAATTGGCATAAATTGTTGCATCAAAATGTGCCTATCATGACTCTTCAAACCCACAATACTGCATTCTTCAACTTTGACACAATGCGACACATTTGAAGCATATCCATCAGGCACTTTTACATTATGTATAACCTTCAAGAAGTCCATTTTTTTCCTTCTTAGTCATTGTGATACAAGCTGGGGGCAAATATGTCTTGTTCGCAGCTTTGGGAACTGGATGAAGTTCACGTCTCAAGCCCAAGTTTTGTAAGTCCATACGTGCCTTTAGGTTATCCTTTGTTTTTTTCATCCATGTTCAATNCCAAGGTTCCACAACATTCTTTGTAGCGATCTGCGCAAAGTAATTGGCATAAATTGTTGCATCAAAATGTGCCTATCATGACTCTTCAAACCCACAATACTGCATTCTTCAACTTTGACACAATGCGACACATTTGAAGCATATCCATCAGGCACTTTTACATTATGTATAACCTTCAAGAAGTCCATTTTTTTCCTTCTTAGTCATTGTGATACAAGCTGGGGGCAAATATGTCTTGTTCGCAGCTTTGGGAACTGGATGAAGTTCACGTCTCAAGCCCAAGTTTTGTAAGTCCATACGTGCCTTTAGGTTATCCTTTGTTTTTTTATCCATGTTCAATAGCGTGCCAATAATATTGTCGACTACATTTTTCTCTATGTGCATTACATCAAGATTGTGGCACAACATATTATTTTTCCAGTAAGGCAATGTGAATAAAATATTTTGCTTCTTCCATATCATTTGCTCATCATGACCCGCCTGACCATTCTGTTTGTTCCTAATAGCCTGTGCAATAGTGTCAACACCTTGAACTTCTCTCCATATTTCATCACAAGTTGGCATATGAGGCAGATGATCCAATTCTTGGGTACCATCAAACAACATCCCTTCCTTTCTCCACCTATGATTCATGGGCAAAAATCGTCTATGACCCATAAAGCAAAATTTATTTCCATATTTTAACCACTCAGATTTGTATTACCCATACAACAAGGACATAAAAAACTTCCTTTTGTACTCCACCCAAACACATCACCATACGCTAAAAAATCATTTATAGTCTACATCAAGGCAGCACGCATCGTAAACATCTCATTAGAGGATGCATCATGGGTTGGTTCTCCAACATCTCATAATTCCTTCAACACTATTATTAAAGGCTCTAGGTACACATCTATTTTAAAAGAGGGTGATTTTTTTCCTGGTATAAACAATGACAACATTAAAGATGATCGTTTCATGCACATCCAAGGAGGTAAATTGTGTGGTACCAAAATAACTGGCCAAATACTATAACTAGTGCTCATATTGCCGAAAGGATTAAAACCATTTGGTGCTAACCCAAGCTTGACATTGTGCGAGTCAGAAGCAAAATTCGGGTAATGTGAATCAAATGCCTTCCAAGCTAATGATTTGCCGTCAAGGATCACTTAGAAGTTTCAAATTAAAGTAGAGAGAGCTAAGAAATGCATGAACTTTGTCAAGACCACCAAAGTTCATTGCATTTCTTAGCTCTCTCTACTTTAATGAAACTTCTAAGTGATCCTTGACAGCAAATCTTAAAACCTCGAGTCCTTGACAGCAATGGTTGTCCCATCTATATATATATATAATACCCTTGTCATTATCACCAAATTAACTTATTTTTGGTTTTGTGGTTCTACTTGCTTACCTGGCTACTACTTTTCTAGTTCTTCACCTCAAACATCGATCAGTCCAAAGAAAATGTTCCCTTGGCTCTAAATTATTGGCGAATGGTATATGGAAACAAAAGTTTTTTTTTTCTTTTTTCTTTTATGAGCATGACAACAACTATATATACTTGAGGGAAATGTTATTTTACGTTATATTAGTATTCTCCGATCCCAGCATATTCAGTTGACGTAGCATATTTATTACACCCTTAAATCAATCGTAGTTAAAAAGAAAAAGAAAAAAATCAAAAGTGGATTGTGCATAGCACGACAGCTGATCATATGCTAGGAGAATATTGAGTGAATGCAAAATAGTATTTCTCTATATTTAAAGAGAAAAGTTCAAACATCCATGCGCAAAAAAAAAAAAAAAAAAAAAAAAAAAAAAAGCTCAAAACCTAACTAACTACACTTTTCATAGATTGTTTTTTTAAATCTTTTTTTTTTTTAATTTAATTTTTTAATTTTTTATACACGCTTCATAGTAAATTACTTGGCTTAAGAATGCCGTGCCCCATGCCCCATGGTGTAGAAATAGGCATGATCGATGGAGATATTCCATGTGCAACCATGTGTTGGGATTCTGCTTTGAAACTTTTGGGCACGTGGTCCTTGATGTTGCCAATTTGAAGACCTTTGTATTCCATGCCAAAACTCCCAACATCATGAAATTGTTTTTATAGAAATTGTCAGTCGCTCAAGTTTTTGCTACGAAAGTCCTCTACATACGTTCATTACGTTGCGCCAAATGAAGTAGATATTTATATAAAGGGGAATATATAAAAAAAGCCTTCTATACTGTCAGTCGAATTTAAAAAAGTTCTCTGAATTGACAAGTAGTAGATGTCGACTCCTTAAACTGCAAAAATGTGATAAAAAATCAATTTTTTAAATTTTTTCCTAAAATACCCTTAGTCTCTTACTAAAAATAATAAACTTTACTTTTTTTTTTGGTTAAAAAAGAAATTGGGGTGGCTGATCCACCCCAATAAATAAAAAGAGTTAAATTTATTATTTTTATTAAGAACCTAGGGGTGTTTTAGGAAAAAATATTTGAAAAGTTTTTTTTTTATTTATTGTTTTATTTTTTTTTATCACATTTTGGCAGTTTGAGGGGTCGACATCTACCACTTGTCAGTTCAGAAGGCTTTTTTAAATTCGGTTGGCAGTATAAGGGGCTTTTATATATTTTCCCCTTATATAAAATATAAAGCAAAACAACTTAAACGTTTTTATTGTTGTGTTGGGTCCACAATGAATTCTATCGATCCTCATGATAATGATAGAAATCATTGAAAATTACATTGTCCAAAATCAAGAGATTTAGATAATTTGATTATTGTAAATTAAAGGAGTTTTTACTTTAATTTACAGGATTCGTTTGTATTTAAAATTATTCAAATCTTTGTAAAGCTCTATAAATAAAACATTACACTCAAGTTAAATAATCAAATAAACATGTAGCCTATTAGGCATGTAGGTCATTGACCGAACTTCCTAAATTCTTTGTGTCTTTAGTTTATTAGTTTTTATATGGTATTAGAGCTATTATCAGCTAATGCCAGTTTGATCCTAAGGTCTGTCAAATTTTCTTTCTGTTCCGCCATCACAGAAGCACCTTTAGTTTCTTTTTTTTTATTAAAAAAAAAAAAAAATCCCTTCCTCCTCACCGAGTTCAACATTAGCGTCCAAGCAACGTCGTTATCCCGCCGTTTTAACAGATCCAGACACTGCGCTCCAGGGTGTAGAAATAGGCATGGCATGATCGATGGAGATATTCAATCTCTGAAGGAAATACAAAAAGCTGTTGTGAGAATACTACCACTTCCGACACTGCCGTTGCACCAACTAGTGCTGATTTTTAGCTTTTCAATATACGAACTTCAACATAATATATTGTTCACTTTTAAGTTCTTCCAAAATAATTCAGACTTTCGATCTTCCCACATATTCCAAGTAAAAAAAACATAATACTCAGCCTCTATTAGCCATGTGCTTTCCATAACTCACATTCAGTCCAAGGAAATAAACAATACTCGGCCTCGATTAGCCATGTGGTTTCCATAACTCACATTTAGTAAAGAGTAATGATAGAAATAAACTTAGGCTGATTGAACAGTAAATCGGTCCAGGTTTTTTCCTTTGTATTTTGGTGGACCTCATCATTAAATTTCAGAATTTTTTTATTTTTTTTATTTTTTTTTAATCTCAGATAGCTTGGGCTGATCTACTGTTCAATCAGCCCAGGTTACTCCTATCATTACTCTTCAGTAAATTGTCAGCTTCATACTATTATTCTATAACTTAAATTATTATTAAAATCTAAACCATGTGCTACTAAGCACCGACAACAGCTTGAGCAGTAACAATAGATTTCTTTGGATTTTTTGTTTTATACATAAAAAATTAAACTACTTTGTATTTTACTATTCAAATAAACTTTATAATAATTTTCCTTATCATTTTCTTGTATCATGTAAATATTTTTATAAATAAAGAGTAATGCTACTTACACTCACATGCCACTTTTCCAAACCATGGCCATTTTCCCACACTCATATGTGGCTCTTAAAATCACCATTCAATTATAAAGATTCATCACAATTTTAATGGTGGTTTTAAAAGACACCTAAGGGTGTGAAAAAATGAGTGTGAAAAAATGAGAGTGTGTGTAGTATTATTCAAAATTAAAGGGAAAAGTCCACATACGTACCCCTCTCAAACTACCACCCAGGCCAATTGACAATGTCCCCTCCCAAACTTTCAATTGTGACAATGTTCTTCTCAAACTATCAAACAATAGTCAATGTCTCCCCAAGGCCAGCAAAAAGAAAAAAATGACCCTACAAATTTTTTAATAAGACAAAAATACCCTTATGAATTTGAAAAAATAAAAGAAAATAATAATTTTTATTTTTATTTTTAAAACAACAATTTTTTAAAACGAAATCTTTATAATTTTTTTTTAAAATTTTTAATTTGGCCAATTGGGTGGTAGTGTTTAAAAAAAAAATTTTGTTTTTTTTAATTTTTTAGTTTTAGTTTTAGTTTTTTTTCTATTTTTTTTAATTTTTTAAATTTTTTTTCTGGAATTTTTTATTTTATTTTATTAAGGGTATTTTCATCCTTAGGAGGGATATTGACAATTATTTGGTAGTTTGTTTGGGAGGAAAATTGTCACAATTAAAAGTTTGAGGGAGACATTGTCAATTAAATGGTAATTTGAGGAGGGTATGCAGACTTTTCTCAAAATTAAATGTTAGAGGAAAGAGAGAGAAAAAAGAAAGCCAATTAAAAATTATTTAAAATAAATATTAGAGGAAAGAGAGAGGCCACAAAAAGTATTTTATATTAAAATAATGATAAGGGAAGCAAAAGTGTTACCCTAGATATAGGGTAGCACTTTTGGTTTCTTTGGGTTTCCATTGGTTTAGGGACAATTACGAAAACCATTGTAGGTGATTTTTTTAAGAATTTTCCCTACATCTAGGGAAGAGAATGAGATTTAGGAAAGCCATGCTTGTGCTCTAAATTACATTCTCTTCCCTAAAATAGACTCTCTTGATCCCTAAAGGGAAGAGAAGGTGATCTATGGAACACCAAGGGAACTACTTCTGCTTTCCTTAACATTATTTTAATTTGAAAATTTTTTTCTTTCTTCTAACATTTATTTGAAACAATATTTAAATAGCTTATATTTTTCTCTTTCTCCTAACATTAATTTAATATAAAAAATATTTAAGTAATATGGAGAAATGATAATGGAAACTATTATATAGTTTCTTTGAATAAGAAATTAAGCAAAAAGAGTTTGATGTCCTACATCTAAGGAAAATCTAAAGCTCTTAAAAGATCTAAGATAGAGAATTATAATTTAAACTATTGTAATAATAACTTTCATATCAGTCCCTACCTTATATAGCATTTCACCTCATGATTTAGCAATGACAATTTCAGTTAAATAGTGCGGGGAATGATACAAAATAATAATGAAGTTTAGAGCATTCTTATTTGGCTAAGAAAATTTATTCTCTTTTTTAGCTGAAAATTTATTCTCTTTTTTAGCTAAAAAATTATCTTTCCTTATTTAGTTATCAACTTCTTTGAAGTACTTATATCCAGTTTTTTATTTTAGCTATCAATTTTTACTATTTCATTTAAATATTCTTTTCAATTTTTTTTTTTTTATTCATTGTTTGAGATAAGAGAGAATGTTAGAGATTTTTTAATGTTTTTTTATTTTTTATTTTGTATACATTTGATAAGTTAACTGTGAGCACTAAACAGCTCATCAAATTTTTTTTCAACTTACTGAGCCAAATGCAGCTCCTTTTAATCTCTTTTCAGCATCCCAGGCTCCCACCTAGCCAAAATAACAATTGAATTACTTCGATTAAGGAGATAAGAATGCTCTAACATTTAATTAATTAGTGTTAGTTATGGAAGCCACATTACTTATTTACGTAATTTTTTCAGTTTTTTTTTTTTTTTTGTAGGTTCTTATTGCTTGGAACACCCTCCCAGATTAAAGGACAGTATCACATGATTTTTCAGAGATAGGATTCTTAAGTACTAATAAATCCTATTACTACCTTGTAGCATTTATAAAGTGAATTAAATGTTTATGGAAAAAAAAAAAATTAAATAGGTCAGAGAAAGGGATTTGACTTATGTGTTCTAGTTTTTTTTAATGGTCTACATTTAATTTCATCCTCTCTTTCTTACACAAAACTTAAAATTAAATCTAAACCATAGAAAAAACTCAAATACAAACGTTGTAAAATACTCTTCCAACTTTTCTTTGTAAAAGCATAAATACTCTTGGCTATCTTGATCAAAAGCAAGATTTAAAAGATACAAAATGTAGAGTAGAAAATTTGTTTAATCAAATCACACCGATAGGCTATAACAAATATGTAGATCAGAGCCAATTTGCTTCTTCGTTTGCTTTAAACATTTGCAGCAAGGAGAACATCAGCAATCAACTTGTCCAAATTCTGATAAGAAGAACCACCAGGCTTGACAGCCTCTTCCGCCTTTGACTTCCACTCCATTACCTTCCTCTTCATATCTTTACCCTTGTCACCCTCCATTAACTCCCTCACAAGCTTCTCAACATCATCTCTCTTAACGTCATTATCTATCTCCATCCCAATGCCCCATTCGGTGCAAGAATACCGGCAGTTTGTCTGTTGCTCCGCAAAGAAAGGCCAAGAGATCAGCGGCACTCCACCACACACGGTTTCGAGCGTTGAATTCCACCCGCTATGCGTTAAAAACCCTCCGATCGACGGGTGCTTCAGGATTTCTTCTTGAGGACACCAACTTGCTAACATGCCTCTATCTTTCGTTTTCGTAACAAACCCAGGAGGAAGAATAGCTGAATCGCCTAAAACAAGATCGGGCCTTATAATCCACAAGAAGGGTTTCTCACTGTTGCTTAATCCCCACGCAAACTCAATGAGTTGTTGGGGCGTCATGACAGTTATACTCCCAAAATTTACGTATACTACCGAGTTGGGTTCTTTTGAATTTAGCCACTCAATTGACCCGGGTGGTTCTTTCCATAGATTGGACCCTATTGATTTAAGTCTCTCATCTTTGATTTGATCAGCAAGCAACAGAAGTGGACCGATTGTGTATATGCGAGGAAGCAAGGTCGAGAGAGCATCCAAAACATCTTGTTCAAATGGGTCAAACGTGTTCAAAATGATAGCTGAAGCTCTTGAAGATCTATCCGATTCACGGATGAAGAAGTTGAGCATGATGTCGTTCTCATCCGTTGTTCTAATGAAACTCGGAAGATCCTTCAGACGGATGTTTTTCATCCCGGGTATCCAATCGATTGCGGTTTCTAAATACCCGTTTGTCAGATAGCTTTCATCTGCAAATCATATCAATTTCTTAGTATATACTACTTTTGGTCAGAAATACGAGGATAGAATATATAGTATCGGTACCTTTGAGTGGTATTAAACGTCGTTCAACAACATGGCGATAATGCATTAATCCCAAGAAGCCGCAGGAGCTTGGTGTCCAGAAAAGCACGTTTGGAATTCCTAATTCCTCAGCAGCTTCAAGAGTGAACGACATGCAACCGTCAGAGATGATACACGTCACAGGCGGCGCGTTGGAAGAGGAAGTGTCGTTGAGTTTGGAGAGGAGGTTGCGAAGTGGGACGAGGCAATTCTTTGAGGTGGAATTGCAAAGAGCAGGGATGTCTTGGCTGACATCGGCGTCCGAAGGCGGGAGGCCATCGGGGATGGTTTCGAAGCGGAAGTCCGGCAAGCCGTCAAGGGAGTTGGGGCCTCTGGAGCTGAGTAAGCGTCTGTGGTTGTAATGGGTGTTGACAAAGGTTACGTGAAAGCCTTTGTGGTGGAGGAGTTTGGCTAGCTTTATCATTGGGGTTATGTGACCCTGAACTGGGTATGGAACGCAGACAACATGAGGTCTAATATCTTCCGAAATGGAACCCATCTCTCTCTGTCTCTCAGCGCAAAATATGACTTTTTGTTTTTTGGAGAAAGCTTGGTGTTTCCAGGCCTTTTATAGCCAAACTGTCGAAAGAACATTACTAATCGTTTACTTTATTTTATTTTATTTTATTTTTCCCCTTAAAAAAATAATTTTAGTCTCTTCAATAATACGTAAGATTGCCAACCAGTCAATTGAGTAATTCATGTTCAAGATGAAAGAAAAGATAATGGGGATTATATTAAAGAAATGCGGCATAATAAAAATAGAGATGAGAGTGTTACGTAGTTTGATATCTATAACCTAGGTCTATAGAATAAAACTCAAAAGACTATATTATACTCTTATTCACTTAATTGATGTTACAATATAAAAAACTCCTATTTATAAAAAAATTGTGATAAATAAGTATGGTAATTAAATCAGTGTGATTTGATTACCCTTAAATCTGATTATAATCAAATCAATCAAATATTTTAAATCAATACAATCAAATCTCATAATATAGGGTAATCCAATATACTCTAACACAAAATCCAAAAAGTCTTGAAGAGGTAATTCATGTTCATGTGTTGGATCAGGGTCGTCTTAAAACATGAATTTAAGATTATATATATGTACATGTTAATCAGAATTTGATCCATTTAAGTAAGCAAGTTAAACTCTTTAACCTTTAACCTGTTAATTTCGTATCGAATTTATAAATAATGTAAAAAATTATTAATTTTAAATATTACGTGTCAGATTCAAGTGATATCAAGATATAAGTCAAACTTAACACAATAGATTTAATTAAACGCTTCACTTCACTCTACCCCAGCCCATTAACGTTGTATTAAATTTGTATTGAATTCACAAATGGGGTAAAAAATTACGAGTCATACTGTTAAGGGTGAAAAGCTCAAGCCGCGAGACGTACGGCATTGAAGAAAACAAAAAAGAGGCCATACTACATGTGCAACGGGCTAACAGCGAATCAGCGATATTGCTTGCCCAAGATCCTCGCCCAAGGATGCGAATAAAATGACGAAATAATAATTACAACTGGCTCAATAGACATTGAAAAAAGATCAATAACGTGTTCCTGACGTGTACTTTAATTTTGACCACGTGTTAGAGCATGGGGACGTTTGTTTAAATATTCGGCATTGAAATGCATCTGTTTACTTAATTTATGTTTTTCACAACATCAACTGTGGGAAGTTTATTTGGACTTAATTTATGATGAAACTTCATTAGAAGTGACGATTTGATGAAAAAGTAATGTTGCTAGAAGGAAATTAGTTTTGACGCAGGATTGTTTGATGATAAGAACTTGATCAACTAGTACAAGAGTTTGTTTGGGTTTATAATTTTAAAAAATACGATTTAAAAATAGCGATTTTAAAATGTACGATTTGAAAACATAATTTTTAAAAATACAGTTAAATGTTTGGTAAAATCGTAGTTTAACATTTAAAATTATGCATTTTCAAAAAAACACCCTTTACGTGCGATTTAAAAATACAGATTTTATATGTTTTTAAATCGCAATTTTTTTAAAACCCAATTCCAAACAATTTATTTTTTGCGATTTGGTTTAAAATCGTACTTTTTGTCTACGAAATCGCAATCTCAAACACATCCTAAATATTAGAATGGAGTTCCATTTTTTTTCTTTTTTTCTTTTTTAATGAATGAATTTCTATTAACACCAAGAATTACAAGACACTCAAACAGAATCCTGCTATATCACCAATGCCAACAAGGCACCTTACAACAATCAGCAAAGTAATTAAACCCCAAACAAGCTAACAAACCTCCCTTTGGAGTCCTTTTTTCCTATTGATTAGACAAAAAAAAAAAAAAAAAAAAAAAAAAAAAAAAAAAAAAAAGCTAACAACCCACCTAACAACAAAAAAGAGCGCTACAATTCTAGTTCTGAATAATCTTAATTATTGTATTGATTGGTTATCTAGTGGGATTATTGTAGATGTACTTTTTCATTTATCTTCTTTTTTTTCTTGGTCTGTGACCAAGGTTTCTAGGAGTATTAATCTTTGGGCACATTTAGTTGCCAAATGAGCCGCTTCTCACAACTGTTATGAAAGCATTCTCACATCTCTTCATTTTCTCTCTATTGTAAGAATCTAGAGTGGACATGATTTGCCTTGATCCCCTCCCCTTTTTCCCACTTTTGCTTATTAAAAAAAAAAAAAACAACAACAAATGCAGTAGCCTCTATACAATTTAGTTATTCCAAACAATCAACCTATACAAGTTACAGACTATACCAGTACACCTATATAGTTCAAAAAGAAACACAATACAGAGAATTACAACTTATTTGTACTTGGCTTTCCCCTTCTGCCATCAGCAATTATAGACTTGCAACACATTTCTATCCCCTTTACCTTGTAAATGCTCAGAAAAAAAAAACTCCCAACAAATCTTCTTTAACATTTTTTCCTCTGAGATTAGAAAATTTCCAAATTTGACATCATTTCTCAGTCTCCACAGGTTGTAAACCACCGAGACCCATGCCAGTCTACATATTACTGCTTTTAGGCTCTTTCATTCCCTTCCTTATAATTTCGTCCTACTCAATAGGAATATTATCTTGATTACATTTCTTCTTGACAACTTTCCAAATTCTCTTACTATAGGCACAACCAAAAACCAAATGATCCCGGCATTCAATTAATACAACCTCTAGAAAACATACATTTAACTTCCCCTTTTGCTCCTCATTTCAGTATTCTATCTCTAGTAAAAAGGCTATCCTTTATAGCCAACGAAAGACTAAATGAAGGCTGTGATCATGGTCAAATTATCTCGGTCCCCCAACTTTATCAAATGAAGGCTGCTCTGAATTTTAACCAAAGCATCAAATTTTGCAGGCAAGCAATTCCTATTCTTACCACAAATAAAACTTGATAGCTAGCTTAGCATCAAGTTTACTTCTAGTATCATATATAAGCCTATAACCATATAGATCATAGAGAATACCATCCGGTTGCCATAAATCCACCAAAGGAAAATTTTGCTACCATCACCAACCATAAACTTCAAGAAAGTCTTAGCAATTTCTCTAAGTTTATGTATTTTTCTCCAACTTCAAGTAGCATATTGAGGGATTTAAGCAACCAAAAACATTTTCCTTTAATTAGGTTCATTTCAACCCACAAAGAACTTGCTTCCACAAATAGACTGCAAATATGCTTAAGAATGGCAGCTTTATTCCAATTCCCATGCATATTGTTAAGATCAAGGGAAAAATACATTTTACCACCCCCCCCTCCCCCTTGGGAAATTTGACTGCTTTTTCAATCTTACCTCCAATGTTTGGCAATGTACCACTGCAAAGTTTTTGAATTTCGTAATGTAGTCTATTTGTTAGACAATTCCGTCAAAGAATACAGAATCTTCCAAAAAATTTATTAGCACGCACAGCATCTTCCATTAGAAAAAACAGAATTGTCTAGTGCATGTGTATGTAGTTAATGCGCATCTAACGGTTGAGGTGTGAGATGAAAATCTAATGGTGGATGTGGGTTATAGGTAATAATGTTGAAGGCATGCATGAGTTATGGTGAGTAAAAATGGTATAGGGCATATGTGTAGTTAATGCTTGGTGAGTGGAAAATAGCTGGATACAGTGAAAGTTGAGAGATGATAAGAATCTTTCGAGTCTCGAGATAACAAAAGATCTATAAAACTAAATTTTCTTCTTTTTTTCCTCTAAAAAAAAAAAAAAAAAATTATTTTTTAGTTTTATATTTTTTATTTTTTATTAAGGATACGTGTTGTGATTTTATTGATATTGACGTGGCACTTAATGGAATCTGTCAAATATTTTAACGGAATTTGACTCTAGGGACGTTATTATTTTAGTATACCACAGGGACCTCTGAGTTTACTTTGATACCATATATAGTGATTTGTAATTTGTAATTTGAGCCAACTACAATGATTGATTTTACTTTTTTTTCTTAAACTTATACCAAAGCAAATTAATATTCCTATCTATCTATGTATCTTTTTGAAGCCACTTTAAATGATAATTAAGAAAGTATTAACTAATTGTATGGGTACCTAGGTCGTAATTAAGTCTTAATGAATTTGTATATCTTCCTTCCACCTCTTCTTCTTAATCTCGAAATCTTCAATTAAAAATTCAAAATTTTATTTAAAAGAATGAAATCTTAGTTTATTAACCTTCTATATTTGCATTTGTCAATATTCTTTATATTCTAACATCTCAATTTAATATTGAATAATATTTAAAAGCAATAATACATTAAATTTAGTTTAGTTAATACGATTTTAGGGGAATGTGTTTAGTACAATTAAAGAATATGGTTTTTAGGTATTTAATTAATGCGATTTTTGAAAAAAAAAATTAAGAATAATTTTTTTGCTAGCTGAAAATAAGGGAAATTGAGAGAGATTTGAGTGAAATTTAATGCAAATTTAAAATTTTGAAAATGACACTAAATATATTTTTTTTCCTTCCCAAGTGATCCAATTGGCTACAGAGAAAGTTTGGATGACATAGTACAACACTTTCCTTCTTTCTGACCGATGTACAATTTGATTATCTAAATGAAAGCTCACTTTAAAAAAAAAAAAAGGTGATACAATTGGCTGAATAGTATTTGAACACATACTTAATTCTTTAAAATTCATAGGTTAATTTGTAATTATGTGAATGCATACTTATAATTATGTGATAATGTGAACTCAAACTTATAGATTAGTTTCTAATCATATATTTATGAATTATGATACAATAATTCATAATATATATACTTACATACTTAATATTGATTTAATAATCGTATCATATGAACTAAATGTTATCATATGATCTTGAACAAAGAATTATTTTTATTTGATCTTGGATTTTAAATCATGTGCTCTAACAATTTCTAAGTAACTAATGATAAAAAATTGTAATGATAATCATTATAAATATTAACTAACATATATTAAGTTAATAACATTAGCCATGATAATTATTATATAATTATATGACCTTATGTATCTAATGATAATACTTAATTTGTGATTATAATTAGAACACTGGTGATTCCAAACCCAATCACTTAATTTGGGATTATATGAATCATATTGTCATTATATTTAAGTATCTAAGTATCACATTGTAATTATAGGATCCAGCATATATGTTATAGTTTTTACTACAGCACGTATTACGTATGCTGTAAAAAACACAAAGGCCTAGATACACTTTAGACTTTTTGGGTTTGTAATTATATCTATAATTTATATTTATAGGCTTATAGCATAATTTGTAATTATATATATTTATGATCATTATGAGTTATAATTATTATAATTCTTAAATATTTAATAATAATACTTAGATCATATGATACTTATGAATCATATTTATCCTAAGTATTATAAAGTATATAATAATAATGCTTAGAAGTTAGATCATATGATCACATAATCTAAATATGATCATGTGATCTAAATAATAATAATAATACTTAGATTGTAAATATAAGAAAACCATTATTGATTTAAATGTTAACATTTGAAACAAAAACGAGGAAAGAAGTGTGAGATGAAGATGAGACAAGAGAGAGCAAAAGAAAAAAAAAACAAAGCTCACAGACAGCAAACCGAAAAGAGCAGAAAGAAGAAAAGAATCAATGGTAAAAAGAAATGAAAGGATCGTACTAAACGAAGTGCTCATCGCCATTATTTGATTTACATTGCTCCAATTTCCATACAATGGGTATATGGGCCCAAACAAATACATCTCTTTATATTTATATGCTCCTGAAGCCTGTTTGAAGCTATGGGAATTTCCATGATGCTGTCACTAGCCTTCAACTGTCGTGTTTGCCATTACATTTGTGAGTCGCCATTTTGATGATCTCGTGGTTCATTGTCATTGTTGATTTACATTACTCAGACGCCCTTTATTTCTCTATCAATGATGCCAAGATAAAAGTTTATATAAATAAATAATTGCTTAACAAATTGCAAAGTATATGTTTATACAGGTACCCACAAATCTCGAAGGACAACTCCACATCCCGAAGGGGTATTTACAAATGCCATTGGACGACTCCATAATTCAAAGGTTACCTCCAAATTTATAAGGGCACCTCTTATACTACCGAAAGACTGTAACACATGTTTATTTATGTCAAACTATTTTCCATTCAATTCATTAGTATATGTCATGAACTATACATTTTCATCGGTCAGAAGACCCTAACATCAAGGCGGTATAGCCATCCCCTCTGAGGCATCTTAAGACCTTGCTCCCAGGCTATTACTACCTCAAGGCAATATAAGCCCCCCCTTCTAAGGCATCTTAGAACCATGCTCCCCGACTGTTACAACTTCAAGGCGGTATAAGCCCTCCCCCTCTGGAGGCATCTTAAGACCTTGCTCCCCAACTACTACAACCCTCAAGGCGGTATAAGCCCCCCCCCCCCCCCCCTCTGAGGCATCTTAAGACCTCTGATCTCAGACTACCACCGAGGTAGTGTAAGCCCTCTCTCTTGGAGGCATCTTAAAGACCTCGTTGGATAGGCACGCTACGGATGAGGGCCTGTGTAAGACCTCTCCTTCCCAAGACATCTTAAGATCATATCAGTAGCCAGTTCTTTGGTAATTCACTCCGGAGAACTGCATATGACCTAGCTGCCAAGGCGGTTTAAGTCCTCTCTCCTCGGAGGCATCTTAAGACCTCATCGAGTGGGCACGCTGCTTATGATGGCAGTGTAAAACCTTCCTTCCGAGGCATCTTAAGACAACATCAGTAGCCCATTTCCTCAAATATTCACTCTGAGAACAGCTGAATAAGTGCTGAATGTTATACATTCAAGCCCCTTAACTCGCATGTGTTATACCTTAGTTTGTATTGTTATCTAATATTTTAGTGTGTTTTAGTGTTTGCCTTATTTTCAGGTCTTAATGAGAATTCAAGACATATCAGGGACATTAAGCTTGAAGATAATTTTGAGAAATTAAAGTGCTGTAGAAGGAGTGACACTCGAGCACCCATCTCTGGTGCTCGAGCACCCCGCCGCAGGGCGTTAGCTGAAGCCTGACGCTTGCAAGCCCTGCGCGCAGGAATCGAGCATCAGCAGCACATGACGCTCGAGCGCCAATCTCGGTGCTCGAGCGTCGTCGCATCTTCCAGAAAATGGAAGAACATTTTGACAGCGTTGACGGTGGGGAATATTTTTTGGTCCAAAATTGCGGCTTGCCAGCACATTAAAGGCGCCGAATTCTCCCCCCAGAGGACTCTACAACACCTAGAATTGTAGATCTTTAGCTTGATCTTTCCTTAAGAAAGTTCAAGACTTCTTGGGCATATATATGTGTTGTCTGTCCGAGAAACAGGAGGGAACGGTTTTTGAGTTATGTTAAGTGTAATTTTTAGTTCTTTTTGCTTTGTTTGGCTATTAATAGAGTGTAGAACTCGACCCATAACTCCAATACTCCTTAGAAAATGGATTTCTTCAATTTTAATGAAGAAATCCAAATCCTTGAGGAAAATGAATCTTTTTAGGGTTTGATGTAATTTTTCCATGGGGTTATGAGTTGAGGTTGATTGTATTTAGGTAGGAATTTTGTGTAAATGGTATGATGATTGCATATGCAAAGGGTTTGTTCTTAAAGATTATACCATTTGAAATGAAAACTCGTTCTTTGTCTATGAGGAATTGGTTTGAGCTTTGAATGATTTCAATACTTTCAATGTCTTTGATTGAGAAGGTATATGCTATGTAATGGTGCTTTTGACATGATTTTATATATGGGATGTGAACATCTTCTTGATGAGAGGTCTTAGGTTGCCTCGGTAGAAGGTCAATAGAGATGGCAACCTGCAATAAAGATGGCGATCCTGGCGGGTTGGGATGCAGGGCATCAATGATAAGTGTTGAATGTTACACATTCAAACTCCCCAACTCGCATATGTTAAACCTTAGTTTGTATTGTTATCTAATATTTTATTGTGTTTTAGTATTTTGTCTTATTTTTAGGTCCTACTAGAAAACATAAGCAAATCATTGACATTAGGCTTAAAGATAAATCAAGAGAAGTTGAAGTGCTGAAAAAGTGGTGAGGGATCGAGCACCACCTTTTGGGCATCGAGCACCCAACTCCATGGATCGAGCGCCAGCAGCCTGGCGATCAAGCGCTCAATACTAGAGATCGAGCGCCGTCGAATCTTCCAGAACTGAAAGATCTTTTGACAGCAAATGACCGCTTAATGATATTTTTTTGTTCAATATTGCGGCTTGCCAGACTATTGTGGGCGCCGAAATCTATCCTCAGAGATGTTCTACACCACTTGGCATCAAAATATCTAAAGTCTCTTCCTCTCTATATATGAAAAACTGGCGAGAGAGGCATGGAGTTTGGTTCTTCTTAGTTTTCTTATTGTTTAGCTTAGTTTTCATTTATTTTGCTCTCTGGACATTGGGTAGAACTCGACCCATAGCACTTTACCTCCTTTGGAAACGGTTTTCTCCAATCCTATGGAAATTTTCAAATCCTTTATGAGGAACTAACTCTTTTTAGGGTTTGATGTAGCTTAATCCAAAGTGCTATGGATTGATTGTATTTAGCTAGGATTTTATGCATTTGGTATAATGATTGTAAAGCCTACGGATTGTTCTTCATGATATACCATTTGAGATGAAAATCTTCTTCTTGTCTATAAGAAATTATTTGTAGTCTTGAATGATTTCTATGTTTTCATTGTCTTTGATTAAGGAAACATAAGCTTTGCAATGGTGTTTTTGACATGATTTTATGTGAGTTTGATAGGATATGCTAGGGACCACAATGCAATCCACACTTAGATTAACTTAGAATAGGTGGAAAGTGTAGTGGAAACCTATGATATTTTATGCTTTCTTCATTGAGTTATGTAGGCTATTAGGAGATTTATATTGCATGCTAGTGAACACCAGTTATATCACATGTAGGATGTTAGGTGAGTGATTAGTGCAAAGCTATGATGTTCTATTATTTTCTCTTAGTAGTATTTTCATGTTGAGTTTGTTGTAAGGATTGACAACCTTTACACATTCGTATTATACTTTTGCTAGAAATCCATGCTAGATACGGTTTGCTTGTAGTATTTGGATTGAGTGAAATCAATTCCCTATACTCTTCCCACTATCAATATCTTAATTTACTTGCTTTAAATTCAAGTCTTTCTAGCTTAGTTTTTAGTTAAGAAAAATTCAAAAACATTCCTTTCTTATAAGTTGAAATAGATGCAATTTTAGGAATTTCGTTGCTACGCAACCTTCACAATCCCTACGGATCGATACCCTCTTTTTAGAACTATCCTGCAAAGTGTGATCTACAATGAGTGGTAATATATAAATTTTAAAGTTGTGCGCTCACGCGTACCAATCAGTGATCGGCAATAAAGATGGCAATCCTGGCGGGTTGGGATGCGTGGCCTCAGCGACAGGCTATAAAGATGGTGATCCTACCGATGTGGTCTTAAGATGCCTCGAATGAGAGGTCTTATACAGCCATCATAAGCAGTGTGCCCACTTGACAAGGTCTTAAGATGCCTCCAAGAGAGAGGACTTACACTGCCTCGGCAGCTAGGTCTTACGCTATTGATACGCACGCAAGCGCGCACCGATTTTAAAATTTATAATTAACCGCTCGCGATAGATCGTATCTTTGTAGGATAGCTCTAAAAGAGGGTATCGTCCGCAAGGACTGTGATGGTTGGTTTGTCAAGCTTTCGAGGTTTTCTCCAGCTCAACTCATGAAAATAAAGATGTTTTGATTTTTAAAACTAAAAGACATAAACATAAATGACTTAAGCATAAATGACATAAACTTAAATGACATAATTGTAAATGACGTAAATGTAAATGACACTGAGTGTAAATGACATAAAGTGTAAATGACATGAACGTAAATGACATGAATGTAAAGATAAAGGTAGAATGTAGATTGTATCTAACTTGGGATCTTTAACAAAGGCATAATATGAGCGTGTAAATGTTGTCAATCCTTACAACGATCTCAACATGAAAATACTATCGAAAGAAAATAATAAAGCATCATAGTTTAGCACTAGTCACTCACCTAACACCCTACATGTGATATAACTCGTGTTCCCTAGCATGCGATATAAGTTCTCTCAATAGCCTACACAATCTCATGAAATAAGCATAAAACATCATAGGTTTCCACTCCACTTTCCACCTATTCTAAGTTATTCTAAGTGTAGATTGAGTCGTGGTCCCTAACATACCCTATCAAACTCACATAAAATCATGTCAAAAGCACCATTACATAGCATATACCTTCTCAATCAAAGACATTGAAAGTATTGAAATCATTCAAAGCTCAAACCAATTCCTCATAGACAAAGAACGAGTTTTCATTTCAAATGGTATAATCTTTGAGAACAAACCCTTTGCATATGCAATCATCATACCATTTACACAAAATCCTACCTAAATACAATCAACCTCAACTCATAACCCCATGGAAAAATTACATCAAACCCTAAAAAGGATTCATTTCCTCAAGGATTTGGATTTCTTCATTAAAATTGAAGAAATCCATTTTCTAAGGAGTATTGGAGTTATGGGTCGAGTTCTACACTCTATATAATAGCCAAACAAAGCAAAAAGAACTAAAAATTACACTTAACAGAACTCAAAAACCGTCCCTCCTGTTTCTCGGACAGACAACACATATATATGCCCAAGAAGTCTTGATCTTTCTTAAGGAAAGATCAAGCTAAAGATCTACAATTCTAGGTGTTGTGGAGTCCTCTAGGGGGAGAATTCGGCGCCTTTAATGTGCTGGCAAGCCGCAATTTTGGACCAAAAAATATCCCCACCGTCAACAGCTGTCAAAATGTTCTTCCAGTTTCTGGAAGATGCGACGACGCTCGAGCACCGGGATTGGGCGCTCGAGCGTCATGTGCTGCTGATGCTCGATTCCTGCGCGCGGGGCTTGCAAGCGTCAGGCTTCAGCTAACGCCCTTGCGGCGGGTGCTCGAGCACCAGAGATGGGTGCTCGAGTGTCACTCCTTCTACAGCACTTTAATTTCTCAAAATTATCTTCAAGCTTAATGTCCCTGATATGTCTTGAATTCTCATTAAGACCTGAAAATAAGGCAAACACTAAAACACACTAAAATATTAGATAACAATACAAACTAAGGTATAACACATGCGAGTTAAGGGGCTTGAATGTATAACATTCAGCACTTATCAGCTGTTCTCAGAGTGAATTATTGAGGAAATGGGTACTGATGTTGTCTTAAGATGCCTCGGAAGGAAGGTTTTACACTGCCATCATAAGCAGCGTGCCCACTCGATGAGGTCTTAAGATGCCTCCGAGAGAGAGGACTTAAACCGCCTTGGCAGCTAGGTCATATGCAGTTCTCGGAGTGAATTACCAAAGAACTGGCTACTGATATGATCTTAAGATGTCTTGGGAAGGAGAGGTCTTACACAGCCCTCATCCGTAGCGTGCCTATCCAACGAGGTCTTAAGATGCCTCCAAGAGAGAGGGCTTACACTACCTCGGTGGCTAGGTCTGAGAGCAAGGTCTTAAGATGCCTCAGAGGGGGGGGGGGGGGGGGGGCTTATACCGCCTTGAGGTTGTAGTAGTTGGGGAGCAAGGTCTTAAGATGCCTCAGAGGGGGAGGGCTTATACCGCCTTGAAGTTGTAACAGTCGGGGAGCATGGTCTTAAGATGCCTTAGAAGGGGAGGGCTTATATTGCCTTGAGGTAGTAATAGCCTGGGAGCAAGGTCTTAAGATGCCTCAGAGGGGGATGCGCTTATTACCGCCTTGATGTTAGGGTCTTCTGACCGATGAAAATGTATAGTTCATGACATATACTAATGAATTGAATGGAGAATAGTTTGACATAAATAAACATGTGTTACAGTCTTTCGGTAGTATAAGAGGTGCCCTTATAAATTTGGAGGTAACCTTTGAATTATGGAGTCGTCCAATGGCATTTGTAAATACCCTTCGGGATGTGGAGTTGTCCTTCGAGATTTGTGGGTACCTGTATAAACATATACTTTTGCAATTTTGTTAACAATTATTTATATAAACTTTTATCTTGGCATCATTGATAGAGAAATAAAGGGCGTCTGAGTAATGTAAATCAACAATGACAATGAACACGAGATCATCATAATGGCGACTCACAAATGTAATGGCAAACACGACAGTTGAAGGCTAGTGACAGCATCATGGAAATTCCCCATAGCTTCAAACAGGCTTCAGGAGCATATAAATATAAAGAGATGTATTTGTTGGCCCATATACCCATGTATGGAAATTGGAGCAATGTAAATCAATAATGGCGATGAGCACAAGATCCTCATAATGGCGACTCACAAATGCAATGGCAAACACGGCTGTTGAAGGCTAATGACAGAATCATAGAAATTTCCTATAGCTTCAAACAGGCTTCATGAGCATATAAATATAAAGATAGATATCTGCTAGCACATATACCCATGCATTGATATTGGAGTAATGAAAATCAACAATGGCAATGAGCATGAGATCATCATAACGGCAACCCACAAGTGTAATGGCAAACACAATAGTTGAAGGTGACAACATCATAGAAATTCCCTATAGCTTTAAAAATGCTTCAAGAGCATTTAAATATACAGATAGATATTTGCTGGCGCATATACCCATGCATTGATACTGGAGTAATGAAAATTAACAATGGTAATGAGCATGATAGCATAAAAATGGCAACTTGGGAGTGTAATGGCAAACTCAGCAGGCGAAGGCTAATGGCAGTATCATAGGAATTCTTTGTAGCTTTAAGAGGGGATTTTGGAGAAAGCTCTCAGATTTTGGAGGTGTCCCTCGAGATTTCAGAGTTGTCCATGTAAGCAGGAGAGTCAATACTCTTTAAATAGGCAATATTCTTTTAGATGAAGATCATATGATAAACGTATTTATACCAAACGCATCGGGAGCATTTAAACATTGAAGAGTGGCATTTGCTAGTACATATATCCATGAATTCAAATAAAAAACTTCATAAGCATTTAAATATAATATCGGAGAAAACATTAGCAACATGTGTTAGAGGCTACATGAGAAATATGCGAATGGTGTACTAAATATGGACTTCGATCAAGGAGTTCTTGCTAGTGTAATCTTCATGGGGCACGATGTATAATTAGATGTCATTAAGAGATGAACATTAAAACCAATTGGCAATACTTGCACAACTATGTTGTACAATTATCCACCTAAATAAATAGGCGAATAAATGCACGTTTTACTCGCAAGTGCACAAGATCAAAACGATAGTATAGACGGCAAATACGAGATCATTCCCACGAGGATTGGTAAAATATGTTTAAAAAGCAATTCCTAAAAAGATATTGTTGAATGGAACGAAATAAATAATTGAATTGAAATAATAAGAATAAAGGGCTAGGGCTTCGATATCCACCGCTAATCATACTCAAATAAGGTAAACAATATGCACAATGTACATTCATGTCAAGATACTCAATGTTTGCCAGCCTAAGGGCATGGGTGTTATACTCCAAAAGCTATTGATCTCCCTAAACAAACGAGATTAGGCATGGGTGTATACTCTAACTCTTTTCTTTCTTGAGGATTTAGCATGGGTGTATACTAAGTTGTTCCTCAAGAAAGCATAATCTATGGAGATCGACAACACACTAAGAGCTTAGAACATGGTGTATATTCCGGTCTTTCATGTTGATTACCCCAAGAACCCGCAATTGGTTCCTTTTGTTACTCTACTAGCCAGGACTTCGGTCATCCAAATTGACCAAGATAACAATCTACACATGTTATATGCATAAGATGATCAAACCCCATACATAACCCATAATGAAGAACGAACAAAAACCGAGATAAAATCAATTAAGCATTCAAAACATGATTGTACAAGACAAATTGAAACCTTAAAGAGACATGATTAGGCTTCAATCGAGCCCTAACTAAAGTATTAGCTACACATAATTTTGGATGAAAATCATCCCCATAAGAAAATACAAAGAAAACTAAAAGAAAGAAAGAACTAAGAAAAACCCTTCTTTGAAGCCTTTGGATTCTTCTCCTCAAGGCTTGTGTATTGGTTTTGGAAGGACTAGGGAGTATTTTATAGAGTTTAGGAATAACCCTAGTCAATTTCGTGCACCCTAGGAAGTCCAAAATCGAGTTGGAGTAGGTTTATGATCTTTCCAAATCGGGTTCTGCCGACTTTACTGTTCAGCGCGCAAGATGGCTCGAGCTAAATAGGGATATGGCTCGAGCCAAGTGATGGCTCGAGCTAAACATGGATATGGCTCGAGCTAAGTGATGGCTCTAGCCAAATGCAGATATGGCTCTAGCCAAGTGATGGCTCTAGCCAAATGCAGATATGGCTCTAGCCAAGTGATGACTCTAGCCAAATGCAGATATGGCTCTAGCCAAATTCTTCAGCTTTTCTCTAACATCTCTTCTAAGCCCGAAACTTGATGGAATTGAGTGCTTTTCTTCCAAAACCTACAAAATAAAGGAAAAACACAAAAACAACACAAAACATCATATTATAATGAAACTAAGAGATTAACATATGTGAATTAAGGGGCTTGAATGTGTAACATTCAGCACTTATCACACCCCCAAACTTACATATTGCTAGTCCCTTAGCAATACAAAACTGAAAATAAAAGACACTATTCTACCTCCTCTGTCGTGGGAAACACGATTGCATTTAGCGTATGCAACAAGCCTTTTAAACCCCTAGGCATCCCTAGTAGGACGAGTGAAGTCTCGTGAGGGTTTAACAGGAATGATACCCACAAACATTATGCATAACTCATGTTATCTCCAACACTAAAGTATCACAAACAACCATGATTCTCATTCATTAGCAAGCTTAAAAGGATAAACTCCATCTTCAAAATGAATTGGAATTTCAAAGTCTAACCACTCACAAATGATAAGCTGAGATTTCACAAGTTCAATTCAGTGTAAAGTGAACCAACACATAATTATGAGGCTTT
>FXXK01000464.1:6750-18133 GCA_900184695.1 Betula pendula
GGGATCGTTGTCCGGACCTCAGTGACGGAACCCGGTGGTGATCTAGGATCACACGCACGGCATGTCAAAGGGTCATCGTAGACCTCGATGACGGTGCGCGAACCTTTCGATCTGGGGCGATTCGGCTGTCAAGGCTCGTTGTCTGGACCTCAGTGACGGAACCCGCGTGTGATCTAGGATCACACGCACGGCATGTCAAAGGGTTCATCGGTGGACCTCGATGACGGTGCGCGGACCTTTCGATCTGGTTCGGCATGTCAAGGGTCGTTGTCGTGGACCTCAGTGACGGAACCCGGATGGTGATCTAGGATCACACGCACGGCATGTCAAAGGGTCTCGTAGACCTCGATGACGGTTGCGCGGATCTTTCGATCTAGGTTCGGCATGTCCAAGGGGTCGTTGTCCGCGACCTTGTGACGGAACCCGGGTGCGATCTAGGGATCATGGTTCGGCATGTCAAAGGGTCGTAGACCTCGATGACGGAACCAAAATGGAGATGTTTGCTCTTGGAGGGGCCTACTGCCATTGGTTCACACCACGCACTCTATGTTGTTCACATGTACATGAAAGGAAGAAACAAAACACAAGAAGGAAGAAGAACTTTCATCAGTGGATAAATACAACTTCGAAAGTGTGGGGGAATTACTGGTAATATCGTTTCAAGTGCTCCGCGTTCCAGGGGTGTGACAGCCTCCTTCCTTCCGAAGTCTCAAGATGGTAAGCGCCAGGTCGGTTGCACCCCACGACTCTGTAGGGTCCTTCCCAATTTGGAGCCAACTTTCCATCCGCGCGTTCCTTAGTTGCCAAAGTGACTCTTCTGAGCACCCAATCACCAACTTTGAACCTCCGCGGCTTGACTATTCGGTTAAAATACTAGGCTGTCTTTTGGCGATACGAGGCCATCACCATTTCTGCTTGGTCGCGTCTTTCATCCAGGAGGTCCAGGGACAGCTTCAGCCCTTCTTCATTTAGCTCGCGGTTATATTTCTGGACACGAAGGCTAGAGAGCTCCATTTCTACAGGAACAACGGCTTCTGACCCAAAGGCCAAGCCAAAAGGAGTATCTCCCGTGGGAGTTCTTTCAGTGGTTCTGTAGGCCCAAAGGACTTCGTGCAGCTGCTCAGCCCAAGTGCCCTTTCTATCTTCGAGCTTCTTCTTCAGTAACTTAAAGATAGTCTTGTTTGTAGCTTCGACTTGCCCATTGGCTTGCGGGTGCCCCGGTGAAGAGAAGTAATTCCTAACTTTCAGGTCTTCACACCAGTCCCGGAACGCCTGGCAATCGAAGTGCTTTCTGTTGTCTGTGACGAAAGCGTGGGGGAGGCCATATCTACAAATCACCGACCTCCATAAAAACCTGGTGATGTTTTGAGAGGTAATGTGCACAAGGGCTTCTGCTTCTACCCACTTAGTAAAGTAGTCGACCGCTACTACCACAAACTTGACGCCTCCTTTCCCAGGCAGAAGAGGACCAACAATGTCCACCCCCCACATGGAAAAGGGCCATGGAGATGTAATCGACGTGAGCTCTTCGGGAGGACTTTTCTAATCGTTTGCAAACTTCTGACATTTATCACATGCTCTCACCATTTCCATGGATTGCTGATACATCTTCGGCCAGTAATATCCGGCTCTGATCGCTTTGTGGGCTAACACGCGACCCCCTTAGTGGCTACCACAGACTCCTCCATGAATTTCTTTTAAAGCGTAGTCAGCTTCGTCCTCGGATAGACATTTGAGGAGTGGCAGTGTGAGTCCTCGTCGGTAGATGGATCCATCAATGACAGTGTACTTAGAAGCTTTTTGGCGTATTTTGGTGGCAGCTTTTCGGTCCGCCGGGAGTTGGCCTTCGGTGATGTACCTGAATATCTCCCTGGCCCACTCTAGCGGGTCCCGTACTACACATACTTGGGGGCCATCAAGAATGGACGGTGAAGACAGTAACCGAACCCGCTCTTTAGAGCCTTCCAGCTCTTCTTCTCGCGCAGATCCGATTCGGGCCAGTCTATTAGCTTCCATATTTTCTTCTCTCGGGACCTTCTTTACACGAAAGTGTGCAAACCAAGATGCCAATTCCTTGACCTTCGTAAGGTACTTTTTCATCTTTTCTCCTTTCGCTTCATATTCGCCCAGAATGTGGCCCGCTATTATGCGCGAGTCCGTGTGGATCTCCACATTTTTGGCTCCAAGCTCGTGGGCGATCGTCAAGCCAGCTATCACGGCTTCATATTCTGCCTCGTTGTTAGTAGTCTTGAAGTCCATCCGAATGGCATGCTTCATCTCTTGACCCTCCGGAGTTACCAGAACTATGTCGGCTCCACTTCGTCTTTTCGTCGCCGACCCGTCTACACCGATCCTCCAGAGATCATTGACCGGCTGATTCTCTTGGCTACTGGGGCTAGTAAACTCTGCTATGAAATTCGCCAGTGCCTGGCCCTTTATGGCTGGTCTGGGCAAATATTCAATATCAAACTCACCCAACTCCACTGCCCAGTTGACTAAGCGCCCCGAGGTGTCGGGCTTGAACAGGACTCTCTTCAGAGGGTGGTCGGTCAGCACCCGAACCGTGTGAGCCTGAAAGTAAGGCCTCAACTTTCTAGCCGAAGTAACCAGCGCGAACGCTAGTTTTTCAATTTGTGGGTATCTGCTTTCAGCACCTCGGAGAGCCCTACTGGTGTAGTATACCGGCTTTTGCACTCCTTGGTCTTCCCTTATCAGGACCGAACTGATAGCGGAATCAGATACCGCAAGGTAGACATAGAGTGGCTCACCTTCTGTCGTTCGGCTGAGGAGCGGGGGGTTAACCAGGTAGCTTTTCAGTTGTTGGAAGGCCTCTTCGCACTCTTCCCCCCAAACAAAAGCTTTCTTCAATATCTTGAAGAATGGCAGGCATTTGTCCGTAGATCTCGAGATAAACCTGTTGAGGGCGGCAATGCGCCCAGTGAGTCACTGAAGCTGTTTGGTGTTCTGAGGGGACTCCATCTCCAATACTACCTTTATTTTTTCTGGGTTGGCTTCAATGCCCCGATGCGAGACCATGAAGCCTAAAAATTTCCCAGATTAAACACCGAAAGCACACTTGGCGGGGTTGAGCTTCATCTTGTAACATTTTAAAATGCCGAAGGTTTCCTCAAGGTCGGCAAGATGATCCTCAGATTTCAAACTTTTAACCAGGATGTCATCCACGTATACTTCCACGTTTCTTCCAATCTGGTCCTTGAACATCGCATTCACCAGGCGTTGGTAGGTCGCTCCCGCGTTCTTGAGACCGAAGGGCATCACCTTATAATAGTATAGTCCCCGATCTATGATAAATGAGGTAGCTTCCTGATCGAACTCATGCATCCGGATTTGATTGTAGCCTGAAAAGGCGTCCATAAAGCTCAAGAGATTGTGGCCTGAGGTAGAGTCTACCAAGAGATCGATCCTGGGAAGCGGGAAGCTGTCTTTGGGGCAGGCCTTATTCAGATCTGTAAAATCTACACACATCCTCCATTTTCCCATAGACTTCTTAACCATTACCACATTTGCCAACCATTCGGGGTAGTGGACCTCCCTGATGAAACCCGCTTCCATCAGCTTATCTACTTCTTCGGCTATGGCCTTGTTCCGCTCAGGAGCAAAATTTCTTTTCTTCTGTTTGACTGGCTTCACAGCGGGGTCGATGTTCAACCGGTGAGAGATTATGGCCGGGTCAATGCCTGGCATGTCTTCGTGCGACCATGCAAACACGTCGACGTTCTTCTTTAGAAATTCCGAAAGCTCGGTCTTCAACCCTTCCGGTAACTGCGACCCGATCTTCACGGTGTGGTCGGACCACCAATGGCCACTTCTACAAGGTCCTCGTTCGGCTCTGCTCTCTGGATTACGCCTTCCTCTTTTATCCCATAATACACGGGAAGAGTTTCTCTAGCTTGAGGCTCTTTGAGAGTCAGATTGTAGCACTGACGGGCCTCCTTCTAGTTTCCCCTTACCACCCCCACTCCGTGGTTGGTAGGGAACTTCATTTTCAAATGATAGGTGGACGTGACAGCCATCAATTTATTCAGGGTTGGCCTTCCGATAATAGCGTTATAGGCTGATGGTCTGTCAACGACCAGGAAGTCTGTCATCACAGTTTTCTCTCTAGGGGCTGTACCCGCTGTAAGTGGGAGGGAGATTGTCCCTACTGGAAGAACTTTCTCACCTGTAAAGCCCACTAGGGGAGTGGGAGCTGGAACTACTCTCTTTTGCTCGATTTCCATCTTCTTGAAGGCGGGGAGGAACAGGATGTCGGCCGAACTTCTATTGTCAACCAAGATGCGATGGATGTTAAAGTTCCCTATCAACAGGGTGACCACCAATGCATCATCATGGGGGTAAAAAACCCCTTCTTCGTCTTCCGACGAAAATGTAACGGCCTCGTGCTCTAACTGGCGAGCCTTGGAGGGCCGTTCGAGGGAGAGTATCTCTTCGAAGGGCAATCTCCTGGCATAAGCCCGTCTCCTTGAGCTGGAAGAACCGCCAGCTACCGAACCGCTAGCGATGGTGTGAATCTCGCCGATGGGATCCAGATTTTTCTTGGACCCTGCTCGCCGACGGACATTGCGATCGTTGTAGCGCCCCGTTTCACTGTCCGCGCAGCGATGTCTCGCTTCGCTGCCGGCCCTGTGCTCGTCTGCATGCCTTCGATGCTTGATGGAGGTAGTTGGTCGCCGGCGATCGCGACGTGAGCGGTCCTCATCATGGGGAGGCCGTTCCACGTACGGTTTGTCATACTTGGTGGGTTTATTAGCTGCTACAAACCGAGCCAGCTTTCCTCCTCTAATCATTCTTTCTATTTCCCACCGGAGGGATACGCAATCCTCTGTCTCGTGGCCGTGATCTTGGTGGTAATTACAGTATCTACGCGTGTCGCGCTTTTCCGGAGGGGCCTGCATCTTCTCCGGCCGCTTTAATTCTGGGCTGTTCTTAATCAGCATAAATATCTCCGCTACAGTTGCATTCAGAGGGGTAAAATTATAATCCCGCTCAGTGATGGGCTTTTTCTTCTCGGGTAGCTTCTCACCCTTCTTCGAGCTTTTTCCACGGCTGGAGGCCCCTTCTCCTCTGTTGAACTCCTTCTTTTTAACTTGCTCCTTAGGCTTTGCGTCTCTCTCAGCATACATCCTTATCATCTCTTCCTGGTTGATAAATTCCTCAGCTTTCTCCATGAACTCCCGTAGGGTCGTTGGAGTCTTTTTGGCCAGTTCTAGGACGAAAGGTCCTTTGTGCCAGAGTCCGTTTATAACGGCAGTCAAAACTACACTTTCGGACATTTCCTCCGCTTTCACCCTTTCCTTATTGAACCTCTGGAGGTAGTCTTTGAGGGGTTCGTTCTCCCCCTGCTTCAGCGCTAGCATATACTGCAATGTATTCTTGCGCCTTTTCGACGCTAGAAACTGTGTGAGGAAGGTTTTTGCCAGGTCCTCGAAACTGTCGATGGAGCTAGTTGGTAATCCCCCGAACCACTCTTGGGCACTACCTTCCAAGGTGAGGGGGAACGCACGGCAGGCTATTTCGTCAGTCGTTGCATGCAAGTCTATGTGGGCCTTATAAGACTTCAAATGGCCGACGGGGTCACCCGTCCCGTCGTAAGGTTTAACAGGAGGGACCTTGAACCATGCAAGAACTGGATGACTCATTATGCGCGGTGTAAAAACTGAACGAGCTCGTTGGATAATCGAATCAACCGCAGATTGCTTCCTTCCCATATCGAGAAGTGCTGCGTCATATTTTGCTTCCAAGCCCCTAATTAGGGCGTGCACATCCTCGTGCGGGGGTGGAGGATTAACCTGGAAGTGCCCCGGCTCAGGGCTTTGGCGGTCCTCCCTTTCAAAGTTTAAGCGGCGTCCGACCCCATCTCCGGCACGACGCTCATTTTGGTGGCGGCGGCGGTGCTGTCCGCCACTTGTTCGGCCCTCATCCGAACCTTGGGGCGGGCGTTGGTCGCTCGCTTTCGCACGCTGGCTTTCCCCCTCAGTCCGGCGACCTCCACCATGCTGGCCTTGATTTCGCAAGTCTTCAATGCGCACATTTTCTTCTTCATTGGGGCTAGACTCATCGGAGTCCTCTTGAGAGAATTCTTGCCCTTCTACATGCACTCTGCCATGCGGGCTGGGGCAGAGCTGACGGACGAAGGATGCATTCATGCGTTTAAGAGCTTCTATTTCCTCGATCATCTGTTGCATTTTGGCTTATGGGGTCAGGGAAGTGGCTCCCGCTGCTGGAGATTGGACGGCAGCGGATTTCCCTTTGTCCAAGTGAGGAGTTTCCGGAACAAATGCGCGGTTGCCTATTCGTTCCCCGTGCTGGCTAGGGGAAGCTTGTGAAGTTTCTTCGATACCCACCACGTGGTCGTGGGTTCGATTCCCACAGACGGCGCCAAACTGTTAGGACAGTTTCCAACTCTGGCTGTACGGTAACCTGAGAACAGAGAAAAGATTAGACACAAGAGCTTGCCGGGGGCTACCGGCGGGGGATAGCTCCGATGCCTAAGTCAGTATGTTTCGAGATATTTTATCAGAGAGAACTTGGAAGTATTTTTAGGTCTTTTGTGTTACGTACCTTGCACCGAACCTTGACCCGCTTCTTATATAGTGGTGGCCTCCCCGAGGCTCATAAATGAACCTCTGCTGTGGGGCCCTAAATTTCTTATTGTCTTCTATGCCCATAAGGTCCATTAATGACGCTTCCACGTGTCGCACGAAGGCAGGTCCACTTCCTCATATCCTTTGTCCGCTTGTCACATCAATCATATCCTGTGGGGCAGGTATTCCTCGAAAACATGCGGGAGCAACAGTCAAGGTCGGCTATCATAAATGTTAGCCATAAATGAGCCTTGTCCTTTCTCCATCAAGAATCATTACATCCTTCATGTGGGAGCCGAACCTCAGATGTCGAACCGAAGGTCGGTATGCTAACCGACCTTATCAACCAAGGTCGGTGAACATATGTGTGCAGGTTCGGTTCCCGTATTGGTGGGCCGTTTCCAAGAGGAGGGGATATGGGCCGCCATAATCGTGCAGACCCAATCCCCAACAACTCATATCTTAGATCTAATTTATTCGGAGTAAATCTGTTCTTTAACTGAAGTTGTACATGGGTTAGCCAAAGCTAAAGTCATAGATAGTGTTTCAATTGTAAAATTTTTTGTCTAAATCTATAACTTTGTAATTTCATAGACAATAATAGCATTGTGTTACGTTTATTTGAACTTTATACTCTTAATTTATTGCCAATGAAATATGAAAGATTTCTGTTAACAAAAAAAATTACTCATATATAGATTAGAGATTTATTTTATTTCGCATGGGAGAAAAATCTGGGACTAATATATAGCAAAGTTATTTGCTGCGCCCTTGAAATGTTTCATGTAAGTACTACAATGAACTAATATCTAATGATGTATGTACGTAGTCACGACGGATAAGGATCCTCTCAATTTCAAAATTAAATGGAGAGAGGAGCTGATCCTGACTTTTAAAGAGACAATACAAATGAAATGAAGAGGGGCGATCCCTTTACTTAAATTCATCCCACTAAAAGAAAAGGACTAGTATCCGTTTCTAGTCATGACTTGATGAAATTAAAGTCTGTCAATAATTTGTTGTTGGGATTGCCTCTAATATGCTAGCTAGACTTGAAAAGAGATATTTTTTTAGGAGGATTCATGGATACCTGTAAAAATTTAATTTGCATTAGTTGCTTGTTTAGCAGTTGAAGTAAAATTCTCACAATTTCAAATAAAATTGTTAATATCTATTTTATTGTTAGAATTTAAAATTTATATATTTAACGATATATATGATATTAATGTCGGTACATCTTTAAAAAAATTTAAATAATATAATATCATAGACATCGTTAAATGCATGAATTTTGAATTCTAACCATAGAATTGATACTGCCTATTTTATTTGAAATAAAGAGAATTCTTGTTCGAAACACATATTTGTTAAATTTATAAAACATTATGCATTATGTCATAAATAAATAAAATAAATAAAAAAAAAACTTTAGCAAGCCTTTCTGAACTTCCAGCTTTTTTGACATGGCCCCCACAATTTTTAAAAACTCTCACTTTGGTACCCTGAACTTCTAATTTTTTTTACTTATATCAGAGCATCCTCAATGAGCTCCTCAAAGTTTTTCTAAATTTGAGGAGAAAATGTACTTTCTCTATTTTAAGTAGTCACTTTTCAAAACCTCTAAATAACAAACTCTCTAAATATTTTTCTACTCTAACGAAATATATATTTTTTTTATTTCATTGAAGGTCCTACTGACTTCACTATCTCATTTTTTTCTGAAACTCGATCATGATGCCCAAATTAAACCAGAAAATGCCCACCAAAAAACTAAACCAAAAACTACAACCAAAAAATGCCCAAAGTAGAGAGCTTCCCGTTTGGAGCGAAGGACGGAGAGATGAGAGCAAGAGAGAGAAAGAGAGTGAGAGAAAATATAAAAGAGAGGCCCTACTATTAGGATGAGCTGTAAACTTTATTTTTATAGTCTACAATAGGAGGTTGACACATTATGATCTAAATATACCAACTATAATAGGTGTAAATTCTATAAGTCTCTTCAAAAAAATAAATTTTTATTTTGTTGATAAAATATATTTATATTTTTAATTGATGTGTTAATTTCTTATTATTAAATGCTATAAAAGATGATTTTAGACTACACCTTGGCCGAAAGTATTCTCAATATAAAAGCATTAAAAGTAGAATAGCGAAATGATTTTATTCTACATACGTGAAAAGACTCGTCTGACAAGCTCCAAAATAGAAAGAAAAGTACAGAGCTTGACCTGTGTTTTTTTTGTAAAAGTTAACAAAATTTTGACTAAAAGTGGAATGTAAATAGCTCATGGATGCTCGTAACAAGGATTTGTGTCTCCAAGCGGCAGAATATCATTCAAAACCGAGCACATCAAACGCTCGTAGGACTCTTCAACAGAAGTCCAGTGGGGACATAAGCTGTCATCTTCTGATAATGATATTCCTTTGAACAAATTAGTTTGTAAGAAATTTTTACAAATTATCATTTAAAAGTAATGTATCATTAATATATGAGAAGTATATATTTTTTTTAATAGCACGTGCTTCTCACATATTTTTTTTAATAATATTAATAAAAAAATATATGCTTCTCACATGCTTAAATGACACATGTCATTTTTAGAAATTGATTTGTAGGAGTTTTTTACAAACCAGTTTGTAGAAAATTGTTGTCCAAATTAAAATGAAACTTAAGTGTTAAAAAAATAAATAAAAAATAAAATAAAAATGTGAAAAGCACATGTTTTTTTTAATAGCACGTGCTTCTCACATATTTTTTTAATAACATTAATAAGAAAACATGAATTTCTTACATGTTTAAATGACAAATGTCACTTTTAGAAGTTGGTTTGTAAAAAATTGATGTCCAAATTAAAATGAAACTTAAGGGTTGAAAAAATAAAATAAAATAAAAGACAAAGAAGGTAACCCTTTTGACTTTCCATAAATATTGTTTATGTCATGTTCTAACTAAAAAATATAGGTCGAAAAATGCTAAATACTATAATTTTATTTATCGAACAAAACTATAGTAGATATAGATAACTAGTGGAAGACACGCGAGAGGTGCTTCGTTTGATGCACAGCTGGCAGATACGACATGTCCGAAGATATGCAAATTATGTTGCTTATACTAGTCTAGCTAAAATAACAATTAAACAAGTCATAGATAAAGTTTGGATGAAATAAATTTTTATTTTTATATGTGATATTATTTTTTTTAGATCAACCTACTCTATTTTTTTTTTTTGGAAAGAAATCAATTACCATTAGTAAAAAAAAAGGAAAAAAAAAAAGAAGACAGATTCCAAATTCAGATCATCTGTAGAGCATCTTTGACCAGAGGAAAGGAGGCTAACATTCAATAAAAAAAGATAGCAATGAACAGGCAGTCTTACATTTGAAGTTACGTCATTCACATTATTCTCTCTCCCTCTCTCTCTCTATCTTTCGCTTGGTATGAAAGAAATTAGTCATAAAATTAGAGAATACTTGATAAGGAAGAATATATTTATATGAAGGACGAGTATGTTTGACTTAAATCACGATTGTAACACCCCGGTCCCATATTGAAAAGAAGAGAAATAGTCCATATAGGAGTGGGTGATTTATAAAGAGAGTCATGAGTGTTGAGTCCCACATCGCCTAGTTACTAGGTGGAATTGGGCTTTATAAATGATTCTAGGGAAACTCCAAAATTGACTAGTTCTTTTGGGGTGATAGCGCAGATGTAGCTAGTGCTTTTTGATATGATATAAAATAAAATAAATTTTGATTTTTTTGTGAAAAAAAAAAAGAAAAGAAAAGTTATTTAGTAATAATTTAAAAAAATAAAAATTAATTAATTTTGAGAAAATAAAAATAAGGAGAAATGGTTACCAAATTTTTGGGTGTTGATGACTCAATTGCATTTTGAAAACGAATTCTCTCTCGATTTTTGGCCACACATTGATTTGGATTGAAGTTTACACATTGTCCAATACACACATGGGGTGTGTTTGGCAAAGGTTATGGGTTAGGGTAGGTGGGTTGTTGACTTTTGATGTGATATAAAGTAGAAGGAATGTTGTAAATTTTTTGATATAATGAAAATGTGAAAATTTTTGTTTTTTAGTGAATTTTTTATTTTAATAGTAATAAAAAAATAAAAAAAGTTATTAAAAAGTGGTTGATGTGATATAAAAAGTGAGAATATTTTTTTTGGGTTTTAAAAAAGTGATGAATAGTAATAATCATAACTTTTGCCAAACAAGGCCATGAATTTAGAAAATAAAACAGAACAGAGTAGAAAATCAAATTTCCAAACATGTAACATGATGTCAAATAAGTGACGTCACTTAAGAAGCTTCCAAGAAAGAGACGAATATTTTGCCAAAATATGAGGCCCACATTGCCATGAATTGCCTTCAGTGTCTAATCATCGTTCTGTCTTCCACAAATCTCACATGCTAAGGAATTTATTTATTTTTTTTATTCTAGACGCCGTCACAAAAAGTGAGAATATGTGAACACCAAACATCCACTTAAGTTTGTTTATGCAAATATCTAGATATACTATTATACAGATGTTGAAATAAAAAATAAAAATAAAAATAAAATTTATATGTCAGTTCAAACTGATATTGTCTCTTCAAATTATTTAAAAATTATTAATGTCTTCTTAAAATTAGCAAAAAAATAAAAATCTTCTTATAATTTTTTTTAAAAAAAAACAAAAGATTCCTATAATTTTTTTTTTTAAAAAAAAATTAAAAATGAAAAAAAATAAAATTTTAGCAAGCTTTAAAAAATCAAAGAAA